>JAAAKQ030045807.1:0-16493 GCA_010016005.3 Zanna intricata
CAGCTGTCAAATTTATACACGTGTCTTTTGAAGGTTAGGGCTAACTAAAAATCATATGGATTTAAAACTAGTAGCGCCATCTATGTGTCAGCCTACGAATTTTTCAGCCCACCTGGTATGTTCGAAAATGCTTCATTTGTAAATTACGTCTAGTTAAAGATTTCGTAGGATTTCTCAAAGATTACTGCAGACACATATCTGGGAGCTACTTTATTCAATTTTTTTTAGGTCAAAACCTATAAGAAATCACTAATTCTGCCCCGTAATTACTGTCCTAAAAATTTCAGTACGAACTCATTTCAACTTTGTTCTCAAATGATTTGTTTCTGAAGTTCAGTAATTATATTGTAGGAAAGAATGAAAAAAGAAAATAAAAATTTACTCTATACTAAATAAAAATAAATATATTTTTAAAATAAGTAATTTAAACAAACGTAATCTTTGATAGAATTGTTAAGTTTATCTGTAGATTGATAAACACCCTGACAATAAACTTCTGACTTAACAACTTTTGTTTACTATTGCGATTAAAAAGTAGTTTTTACATTCTTCTATACTATTACATTCCCAACACGGATTGCCTTATAATTCTAACAGTGATTACCGCTTTAAAATCAATAAAAATAAAAAGAAAAAAGGAATCATATTATGATGAGGATGAAATAATATTTGAAAGGAGAAAAATCATTATTTATTCAAAATGTATTTTATAATTAAAAACAAATAATTGTGGAAAAATCATTATTTATTAAAAAAAACAAGTATCCATTCCCGGGACTGGCTAACAGAAGTGAAAACTTAAAACAATGAGTACCGATCGTTTCCGATAATTATATTTGATTCTATTGCTGATTCTAAGTACGTGATTATTCATTTAAAAGGACTTTATAGACTACTTAAGAAATCTATTTATAATATAGTGTAATGTTTAATTAAGCAATTTGATAATAAGAATTAAATTGGTTTTAAAAATTAATTTTATATAAACAACTTAACAAACACTTCAATACGTATGGGTATACACAACCATATCTACAAAGTAACGTGCTCCGGATAACTTCTTTTTTTTCTTTTTCTGTTTAACTTCCGGAACTACCGTAAGGTATTACTTCAGAGGATGATATGTATGAATGGAATGAAGTGTAATCTTTTGAACAATCTCAGCTCGACCACTCCTGAGAGAAGTTTGGTTAATTGAAACCCAACCACTAAAGAACACCGGTATCCACGATCTAGTATTTAAATCCATATAAAAGTAACTACCTTTATTACTAGGATTTGAACCTTAGAACTCTCGATTTCGAAATCAGCTGATTTGTGATGTCGCGTTAACCACTAGACCAGCCCGGTGTTCCGGATAACTACAGAAAGAGAGAAAAAGAATGGGAGAAAGAAAGAGAAGTGGAATCGACGTCTTTCTTTACTGTATATTGATGTAATCGTAATGCGTAAGTATACAGAAAGATAAAAAGAGAGAGAGCGACAGAGAGGAAGAAAGAGAAATGTATTGGGAATCACCGGCGGATCATCGATGTTTTTTCTTGCACCTCTCATTCTATGTATATTATACGCATATATGTATAAATTCTTGCTCCTTGTTTTTCTCTCCTATATATGTATATATATATATATATGCTTAGCGTCTCGTGACAATTTTTGATTACTAGTCAGCTATTTTTTCTCCATGCAAAAATCTATCACAAGTGTCCAGCACAATGCGCCAAAAAAAGTTGCCAAAAAATGTTTTCACTTAAAAACGTTCATTAACGGAGTAACTATTGACCTATTACTGTGAACCTATGTTCATCAACGAGTCATTTTCTTATGAAAGTTAGTTTACATCCCTTCTATAATTACATATTAATTTTATTTTTAAATGTTACTTCATCAGAGACGGAATATTGCCGTATCGCAAATATATATCCGGCAGTTACTTCTTTCACGTACTTTTTTCTCAGAATGGAATAAAGTAATATTATTTTAATTCTTATTTTTTGTAATATAAGTAACAGTAGATAATAAAAATAAGAGCTTTTTTAAGTAACTAGTAGCTTCGCATCTTATGTTACGATTAGATACATTGTGCTAATCCTCACCAGCTTATAATCTAAACCTACAATTAGCTAGAAAAAAAATTAGAAACTATAGTTTTGTTGTATAAAATTAAATTCCCACAGTAAAAATACATTATATATATAAAGGTATTTAACTTGAAATTTATTATATTGTATTTTAACCTTAAACTTTATAAATAAATATAGAAATGAAGGCTTAGTAATAACAAAAACCTGTATTACAGCCAGTTTTTATTAAATTACATGCGCATAGGTATCTAAAAGGTAAATGTGTATGCTTGTGCGCGCGCGCGTGTGTGTGTAAATACATATCCCTTTTTCAAATCGCTTCATATATGTATTTATATAGCGTAAGAATTGGAGAAAAACGTATGTTTTTTTTATTGGTGAGATTTTCTATCTTGAAAATAGATGTAGGAGTAACACTGCTAAAATATATAAAATACCATTAAATCTAAAATGTATTTATTTTTCGAATTGACATTTACCTAATGTTAAACATGCTATATATATTATTAAACTTTACTATATTACTATAAAAAATTGAAAAGTTTTTAGGTTTATATCTTTATATCTAATTTTTTGTATTAGAATAAGATGTGATATTTTTTATTATTTTCTTTCCTCATAATTTCGAATTTTTTTTTTTCAAGAAATTTGTCTTAGATTTATATAAATTTATTTAAAAATGTTTTCTTTATTAAGTTCATATAAAATATAAGTTTTTTTTTTTTAATAGACTTTTCAAAGATTTAAACAATTTCATGTTCAGAAAATGCCTAATGTACGCCATTTTATTTCAATCAGAATTTGATGCTGTACCTAAAATTTCATTCACATTATAAAAAGATTCGTTTTGTTAGATAATTATTTCCTGAAAATCTGACAGTCGTTCTGAAATTTCAGAAGCGCCCGCTTAAGTCTGATCATCATTTTTGAAATACCATAAAACACTTTAACTGGAACCTTAGTATATAATTTTTGTTTTTTAAAACTTCCCAGTTGTTGAAGTACCTTTTATATTCGAAATTGAAGTAAAAAATCATAAAAAATATATTTTTCTTTTTAAATTAACACTTCTACATTTCTAGATCTGAGAGAAAGCATTTAATAACGTAGATGTTAAAAAGAATTTTACATTTTAATAGTTAACATTTTAATAAACTTGGATTAAAACATAGAAAGTAAACTTATAGCCGTATATATATATTTATAATAATTATATATATATAGATATATATGTATATAAAAATCGGGTTGTAGTGATAAAGGAGTAGATAATATTAAGAGATATAATGTTAGAGAGAGAGATTTTAAGATATGAATCACAATGTACTAGAAGATGCAGAATTTTGTTATCTTGGTAGTAAAATTTACATAAATTGATCTAAATAAGTTAGAGACCAAAAAGCAGGCAGTCTGGTACAAACAAGGAAAAGCGTACATAAAAAAAAAAAAAAGTTAACTTTATTAGTATGAAACATGGATCTTGAAAATAGAAAGATTTTCTTATTATTTGTATGGATTGTACCTCTTTATGATAGCGAAGTATGGATGACAGGAAAAGTGGTGTAGAGGCCTTTTGAAAAGCGGTGTTGTAAGAGGATGATGAAAATTAGGTGGACTGGTAATGTACTTAATGAAGACGAATAGAAGAGGTAAATATCTGAACTAAATCGGTAGCCATTTATCAAGTTTAATTGATTCGTCGTCGTATCGGGATATGTAAAAAATAAAGATTATCTATTTACTATTCTTTTTTACTGCTTGTTACTATTATGAACGTAACAATTTTAACTTCAGCTAATTGAATTTTATACCGAAAATAAATTTATGTACATGAGTATTAAATTAACAACTTCAAATAATCCCTGATGATGATTCCGAAAGCGCTCGGATTTATATTAAAAATTGTTGATAAGTGGGAATATTATTTTATACAAAAAATTTAAATAAAAAGAAAAATGATTTTAACGGTTGGGGAAGGTAGGAATGTATAGAACACGAAATACAGGATTTAGGATGTAATAATTTTGCTTTATTAAATTAGCAAAAAAAGAGAAAGGAATGAAATAAAGCCCAAATCAATGAAATGGCTTAGATTAGAAAAAAGAATATTGGGATAAATAAAAATATTAATCTCCTAGTAGTTAACCTAACATTGTAATACATAATTTTACGGCTATGGAGCTTCAGCTGAGCTGCATTCCTTTCTGTGTTCCCTTCTTGTGAACTCTGTAAAAAAACTTGAAAAAGTGTAATGACGTGTAATACCTAAATAAAATCAGATAAGTTCTCTTTGCACATAAAGTAGAATTAAAACGATTTCAATTTGATTATTTCTTATAAAATATTTAAAATGTACTGTAACGTATTTTATTTTTAATAGGTTAAATATTGGCATAATAGACTGTTTGATTCACTGAAGTGTAATTAACTTTAGATATAGTTTTAATATTAGTTCTTAACAGTTTATCAAACTTTTCATTTATAAATGAAAGAAATTATATAATAATTACAATTAATGTTAATGCTACACCATAATTTTTAGTTTGCCGGAAATTATAATTTAGTATATACTATAAAAAGGGCGGAAGTATTTTTAATGTTATTAAAATTCACATTTCTACTTTTTGGTTCTTCAGCCTAAGGAAGGGGATCTGAATCGTGCCAATTAATGCAAAATGGTGGCGTAAATTTTGATCGCGTGTACAGAGGTTATCTATTCGAGTTAATAACTCCAGATATGCTGTTTCAAAAATCTTTAAATTTGGTTTGATGATTCCTACTTAAGGGGAATTATTGATGTAAAGTTTGGAAGTGGGTTTTCGAAGGAGTGGCAACATACTGGAGGGGGGATATGGTGTCATTTCTTAAATTGCCGTGGACTTAATAGAAATTTTTAATTTTGTGTTTTTTTTTTTTTTTTAAGACTAATAATTTGTTTCATAAATTTTTCCCCAAATTCAAAAATAAAGGTTTTTGTCGAAATCTTTTAAGAAAAGACATCCAGATTTGGTGGTTTTTCGTTTAAACTTGGACACTCGAATCTGCCGAGAAATTTTGGCAGAGATGTTTTATTTTTTATTTTTTTAAATTTGAATGATTTATTACTTTAATTTGACTCAATTTTACTTGCGACGTAAAAGAATATCACTCCACTTTTTTTAAATTAGTTAAAATAAAGACTAATATCTTACAAAAGAAATGAAAGTTACCAACATCAGTAATGTGAACTTAATTGGAAAATGTTGTTGGTAGTAAAATGTTGTTGTTATATACGATCCTACCATTTTCAAAAAGTTGTAAACAACCTTTATGTTCCCGAAAAACGCATTAAAATTAATTAATGCAATTAATGCAAAAAAACGGTTTATTAAAAATTAAATTACATGGATAAATAATGGCTGTTTATTAAATTTTATATAAATATATTTTAAGTTCTTTTTTTTTTGTAGCAGTTAATAATCTTTCGTAACAAATAAGAAAGTATCTCGTAGGATTTTCACTGAAACGAAGAAACAACTATGTGGGATTCTATAGCTAGAATTACACGTTACTGATCTCGTTCCTTGGAATTGTTGTTTTTAAGACATAATTAATCCAAGATGGCTGCTCTGAGGCCATCTTCAGCATAAACCAAGCAAAAAAATTGTTAATTGAAGGTTTTTATTCCCGAATAGATGCTGTTCGGGAATAGCAGAATTCTTATGATCGGTTTTGAATGTTCATTATTTTGAATATTGATAGATTTTTTAATTATTAAAAGGAAATCAAGGATTCTATTCTAATTAAATTTACTTTTTTCCTGTTCTGCTTCTCATTATTATTAATACGTTTCTCTTACTTTTATGATTTTATCTGAATTTAATTCTTCGAACCATTATATTCCGTTAGTTGCAATTTAATTAGACACTTTCAGAAGTATGGTGCATCTTATAAAATAGCTTTATTGTATTTAGTGGTTTTTATTTTTAGGAAATCTCTTACTTTATAATGAATTCATTCGTGTTTGTACCTTTTATAAACATTTTTTCCATTCAATTAAGTTATTGAGAACTTCTAATATTTAATTTTTTTTTTTTTTTAGATTTTAAGATATATTTTTTATATTGTAATAAATATAGATATAGCATACATAATAATAAACATATATACTACATTATAGTGTAGTTTGTGTGGTGTGCGCGCGCGCACGTCCGTGTAATCTTAATGATGAAGAAATACTCCACTTCAGTTTATTTCTTCCAAAACCAGCCGAAGAACTTTTTTATTGTGTTTAATATTTTTAATTTCAAGTCTTCTTCCTGATAATGATACAAATCGAAGGATTTCTTATTTGATATTCTGATTGTTTTTCTATTAACATCGAAATTGCCACAAAAACTAAAAGATATCAAAGGGAAAAGGATTTATTTATTACACCTCGAGTTGAAGCTTTTATAACACGAAATATTTTTCTAAATACAAGTTATGTACTGACAGTAAGGTTTTTTCATTGACGTCATCCAATTTCAACGTTTTATGACGATCTTTCTATTTTAACTTTTGATGTTCAATAATTGCTGCTTCATTCAATAATTCTTATTTTTAAGAAAACATAAATATAATAAAATAACATAAAAATAAATAATATAAATAAATTTATAAATAACAATATAATATTTTTAGGTAAGGTGATTTTATATATATATATATATATATATATTAGTAATAAAATCAGTCATTATTACAACGCGTACGAATATTATATTTTAATTTATTAATTAAATATTTCACACCTTTCAGGGAACTATTTAGTCTAATTACGTGATCATCGCAGTATCTTCTTGTCTCCATATTGTATTTCTTTTATTTTGTTCCTATTTATATTCTCTAGATGTTGCATTTAATTATTGGAAAATAATCTATTACTTAATTAAATTAATTGATCAAAATAACTGTTATTTTGGTAAATATTTGGTAGTCAATATCATTTTTCAAAAAATTCCAAAGTTGGTGACGATACGCAAAACGATACCAGGAGAAACTGGTAGAGCTAACTTTTTCACGTTTTATTCGAGATTTTCATTTCCAGTTGGTTTAAAAAATATTCAAAAGAAGACAAATTAACTTTCTTTTTCCGTCAATAAGATAAATTTCAGCAAGAAAATAAAATTTCATAGATCAATAAATCAATGACTGGGAGGTACAGTAAGACCGCTATCGATTTGTTTTTATCGTTACAAAGCGAGTTGCTATGCTTTAGATTCATGTTTCTTGTTACGCAACTAGTACAATATTAAAATACTACTTCATAATTTAGATTTCAATGGTGATATTTGGGTCATCTTTTTACTGATTTTCGAAGAAAAGTACGGTATTACTTTCGGTTGTTTGAAGGAAGTGGAGGTAAAAATTAATTTTCTTCACTTTTTTTTTTGTATGATAAGTACAACCCACCGGGTTAGTCTAAGTCGTTAAACTCGTCAACGCAAATCAGCTGATTTAGAAGTTAATGAGTGTGAGTTCTCAGGTTCAAATTGTAGTAAAGGCAGTTACTTATATGGATTTGAATACTAGATCGTGGATACCGGTTGTCTTGGTGGTGCGGTTTCAATTAACCACACATATCAGGAATTGTCGATTTGAGACTACACTTCATTTACATTCATACATATCATCCTCACTCATCCTCTGAAGTCATACCTTAATGTGGTTCTGGAAGCTAAACAGAAGAAGAGAAAGGTATACGAAGTACGAAAAAACCATTCAACTAACTGCGGTTTCCTTTTATATATATATATATTTATTTACAAGTAAAATATTATGTGACTCGAAACTCTCTAAAACTACTTGATAAATTTCATTGAAATTAGATTTGATGTAGTAGTGTATCTGAAGTTGTTGCGTATGTGAAAATTTGATAAACATTGGTCGAGTCATTCGTTAGTACGTTCAAATTAAGGTCGAAAAAAAATGAGCGGGACAGGTTAGAAGCATGATTCGTTATGATGCTACAAGTTGGAACGTTGTCGTTCTTTATCTGCGGAATCTATTGTTAGTAATATTAAAAGAAAATAAAAATATTAACTTAACAAAAAGTTGGTCTTTTTGCACAGAATTGCGTAAGAGTTTTTATATTATGGTTTAAGTATAATAACTATTAACTATAGCCGAACTCTGTGACAGATTGTAAGCGTCTCTGCTTTTCATCCTGAAGACTCTGAGCTTGAATCCCGCTACAAAATTTCCATTCCGTATTCCCTCACAGAAGCTTCAACTTAAGTGTTTAATTGATCGTCAAAATAAAAAAAAAAACAATTAAAGTTTTAGGACGAATTTAGAATGAAGAAGAGAAATAAAATAATACCAGGAGGAGCGTCTCGGCCTTTCATCCGGAGGTCCCGGTTCGAATCTCGATCAAGCATGGCATTTTTCATACACGCTACATTTCATTCATTTCATCCCTCTGAAGATATATTTAATTGTAGTTCCGGAGGTTAAACAAAAAATATGTACATAATATGATAAGTAAATACGTACAATAATGTTGTTATATTCATGATTGAAACAGTTGATTATTTTAATTTTTTTTTTCCGAATTTCTTCTGAAGAAAAGAAACCTGTTGTACATAAAAAATGTTTTTCTTCTTTTTACGTGTTTGTTAATATGTGTTATTTATTTGTTCATAATTCAAATAAATGGTCTTTACAAAAAATGTGTTTTGTTGAGCGTTTACATATTCTTGGATTTGTTCTGATTGTAGTTTTTTTTTGCCAAATTTTTTTTTTTAAAACAGTAAGCTGACTTTGATGGGTGTAACACATATTTTGTTAGGAATTTTATCAATTTCTGAACTACCGTAATAATAAATTTAACATTTCAGAAGAAAAATTTTGTATGAAGAAAAATCTATGCTGAACGATTATTAAAATTTATTCGGTAACATGATAAAGCTCAAACGTCGTTCTGACAAAAGAAAAAAATAATGTAAAAATTTCGATTGTTAAACAATCATCATTATTTTTATAGGTATATATTTATTATTTTCTTGTTTCCACATATCTTTTCTTTTCTTGTTTATATTATTCTCTCATATCAACTGATGATGAATAGTCGAAATGACCATCTGTTTTAAATTTGTTAGATTTTTAAATGATTTAAAGCTCATTAGAGACTATTTATTTATTTATAATTTCTTAATTAGTTTTTTCCAGTTAAATGTGTATTAATTAGAATTTATTTTTTATAAAAGTAAGTTTTCGTAATATTGATATAATGAATGTTTGTGAAAGAAATAAGTCGACTTCATTTCATGATATCGGTGAAATGGAAACACATACATTAAGCGTATACCGTTTGTAAATTGACGGCTTTGTCAACAAGCCCTGGTTGATTCAATATGAAGGCAAATCTTGCGTACAATACTTATGAGGGAAAATTTTGAAACTCTTCTTGTTCTATCGCTTGTTATCCTTTCCCTCAATTCATCATTCCACCCTATTCATTGTCTTCAGAAAAGCACTGCTCTCCCTATCTATATAGTCGTACTTATTCCCCTTTCAGAAATGGGGGGTTTGTGTGTGTGTGTGTGTGTGTGTGTGTGTGTGTGTGTGCATAGGAGTGCGTACACACACACACACATAAACTTCTCTGACTTGTCTACCTCAGTAATGAATTTACTTCTGTTACTGGGTAAATTTGTAGACTGTGCATAGCTTAGCTTTTGTCATCGTACGTCTTTTGTGTTTGTTAAAACTATATAACAGTGAGTTTTTCTTAATATTAAAAAATTGTACTCACTGCTGTAGTTACTGAAAGTAGAAGATAGTCCAAATTTAATTTATTTTCTTTTCTTTAACTAGGAATTGTATTCAATCATAAATTAGTTCTATAGTAGCGATTGTAACTTAAAATTTATTTTTGTTCGTAATTTTTTTTTAATATCGAAATCATTTGTAATGATTTTTGAATATGTAATAGTCGTTGAATCCAGAAGGTTAGAAGATTTACATAAATATTCTGAATAACGTAAATGTTGTGAACTTTTATCATTTCAAAATTTATAGATTGTTTTACTAATGGTTAGCAGCGGATTACATTTTCTAACAGAACCATTGAAAAGTTAAATAAAATATATCAAGAAATATAATCTTAAAATAATTTTATTAAAAAAATTGACAGCTATGTGTATTTATATCTTCTTTTTTTTTAACCTCCGGAACCACCGTTAAGGTATATCTTCAAAGGATGAGATGAATTAATTGTAGCGTGTGTGAAAAATGCCATGCCTGACCGGGATTCGAACCCGGGACCTCCGGATCAAAGGCCGAGACGCTACCACTCGTGCGCATGGAGGCCGGCGTATTTATATCAGAAAGTGAATACTGAAGAAAGATATGAAGGATGAAGTAAAACAAATCATAGTGCTAGGAAATTAAAGAAATTATTAAGTAAGATACGTAATGAAAACATTGTTCTTAGATTAGGAAATGAAGCCTATATCGTTAGATTTACGGTTACAGAGTTTATAATACAATGCCATATTACATATGCCAATTACTAAGGAAATAATTGAGAGAATCCAGAAGGAAGAAAAATTAACTGGCTACAGAGAGGACAATTTTAGGGATAAGATTTAAGTGTTAAAGTGAAAAACAAGAAGACTCGAGTGTAGATGGACTGAATATATTGAAAACATAGGAGGGATTTGATAAAGTCAGAGAAACATATAAACAAATAGGAAAAATATGCCTATATTATGATTATATTGTAAAGAGAGTTTAAAGGAAGAAGAGTTCTTTCTGGGCAGTTTTTTTTTTTTAAAACTAAACATGATTAGTCCAGTAATTGGTCTTCTTCGGAAAAGTGACCAATCATTCCTTAGACGCTACTTTTTGTGTAACTCTATATAAAGTTTGTCTTAATTGAAATTAATTGGATCTTTGCATTCGTAGAGTATCTATAGGTACAGTAGTGCTCTTATAATAACATAATGTTAAAAATCACTGTTACTTTTTTTTGTATCACATTGAAACTGATATCTGAAAGAACCTTTTTTACGTATTTGATAAAATTTTTTTCTTTTATTAAATACTGTTAAAAGTAAATTAAATAAATGTTTGTTAATAGATAACTAATTTTTTATTTAATATAATAATCATTGAATGTTGAAATTGTACAAGGAAAACATGAAAAACGGGGTACTATTTTCCCGACAAATTTGAATAACCTATAACTATAAAAGAGTATCTATAATGCATATAAACAGTAAAATTTATTATGACATAAAATTATTTATTGCATCTAGTAGTTAGTAAGATACAACTTTTTCATAGATAAACTTTTCCTTTCATATAATATACTGTAGTATATATTTTTTTCACTTCCTAGTGAATTATGCATTTCGAAAACGGAATTGTGGGAATCGTGATGTGGTTTATCGATTTATTGATAGGCACGATAATATTCCAAAAATCTCCCATGTTTATGAAGCTCTGTTGATTAGTTTTCCATTATCAGTTTCGTTCCTTGATCGTGTATTTTGTTTCATCATTGGTTCACCCGGCCAAGACATAAGTTCAATTAGAAACGAAAAACAGAAGAATAGTCGGTAGCAGTTACATTCCCGCTAGTGTCCAAATTAATAACATACCGCGACTCGAGAAGACAAGTATTAACCGACTGTGTAACTTCGATTCATGTTAAATGTATAAAAGCCTATTTATATTATCTTAAGAAATTATAATTTAGGATATGCTGAATACTCTCCTTGCATTCGTCATTTGTTTATCGATTGCTAACTGAAATTTGATCTTTGTAATTTAATTTATTCGGTTCAATAGCTTCCTTTATCTTACTTTTAATAAATGATCGACTATAAACAATATTATAATCGTATATAAATAATATCATTATACTTATGTTATATAATACTGTAAGTTGGGAAAACAAATTAACAAAGAAAACGTTTCATTTTTTTCTTATAATTGTAGGCCACATATTAAGGCATCCTGGAATAGTCGATTTGATATTGGAAGGACAGGTAGATGAGAAAAATTTTGCAGGCAGGCAACGATTGGAATATGTAAAACAGATTATTAGGGATGTAGTATGTAGGAGATATAGCGAAATTAAACGACTGGCACTAGATAGGGAATCTTGGAGAGCTGCATCAAACCAGACAAACGACTGAAGACCAAAAAAAAAAAAAAAATAATAATAATAATTGTAGGATTCTGTTATAATTTTTAAAATCTTGCTATCTTTTTAATGACAATTTAAAAGCAAAAAATTCTTCTACATCATAAGGATTAACGTTTCGTTTTGAAGAGTTTAGAGTAGAAAAAATATGTATAATGCCAACTTCTGTACCGTAGTGGTATGGAGGTTGGCATTATACATACTTTTCCTTTAATTTGGAGGTTCTGCTTTAGAATCTCGGTCAAAGTTGGTATTTTTTATACTCTTTTAATTTAACTAAATAAAAGTAGACTATAACAGGATGCAAATCTATTATTATTTATAGTAAAATAATAAATTAAAAAAAAAAAAAAAAAAAAGTAGTAATTTGCCTTCTAAAACCATCTATTAAAACATATATCTGTTTGATAGATATATGTTTTTAACGAGAAGGATGTGGAAAAGAGTTAGGCAAGTTCTAATGCATATGTACATGTGCAATGTGTACAATTTTTTAACGGATTTGTCATATCGAACTAATTAACTTCTTATGACAGAAAAAAGTTTTGAAATTATTATTTTGTGAAAGTTTTGAATTAAAATATTTTGAGGCTTTTCATCCGGAGGTCCCGGGTTCGAATCCCGGTCAGGCATGGCATTTTTCACACACGCTACAATTCATTCATCTCATCCTCTGATGATGTACCTTGACGGTGGTTCCGGAGGTTAAAAAAAAAAAAAAAAAAAAAAAAAATATTTTGATTAAAATCACAGTGCTAAAACAATATTTCGCAAGCGGAGGAACAGAAAATAGTGCAGTAAGATTTTAAAAGAAACATTTATTTCAGGAATTATACGGTCAAAATATTGAAGTTATTGATTTTATTCATAAAAATTGTTATCCTTCGTCTACATTTATAAAGTAACCTTTTTTAATTGTCACATTTAAATTATCAATATTCAGTCATTTTATATTTTAAAGTAAGCGTCTATATGTATTTATAAAAAAATTTATAAACTAGCCTATATTATTAATTACAATCTTCCCGCATAATCACAAGAGAAGAAACTACACGACCACAGAGTAGGTAGAATTGCCGAATATTATTTGCCTATAATGTTTTCTCACCAATGTATTTTTTCTTCTATCCTTTCATCGTTAAAATACATATAAAACAAGTTAAAGATCGACGCAATAAAAATAAAATAAAATGTTTTGCAGTTTGTAAATAAACGTTCGGCATTGAGACGCTTGCGACTCTCCAGTTCTTGCCAGTTATGTTAGTCACTAACAGGTGGCGTTAGTGAAATGATTCCGTCCAGAATATATTGTATTTAGAACAGAAACAATAATTAACCTGTAATTTTTTTTTAATTGAAATTACTTTTATTTAACGTTTTAAAACTATTCTCCCCATTAGACCCGTTTTATTCATGCCGTTGTTGTACAACGGAATTTTTTTCGGAGGCCTCTCTTAATCTGGGTATTAGGTCGAATTGTTTTCATCCAAAACGGCTTGAAATAAAACTTATTAAAGTAACAGTTCAATCGAGTGTCGTCGGATAAAATTATGTTGGATGAAAATACAAAAAAAAAGCAGGCCTTAATGATTAATCATTCGGGTTTAAAATGTTTAATCTCAGGACATTAATTAGTCTTTTCTTTGGATAACCACATAATGCAACCAAAACAATTAGATTTTCCACATTGTGTAAACATTAAATTAAAAAAAATAAAGATAAAAATATTTGATGCAACAAAGCTTTTTTATTTTTTCTCTTTAAGCATTATGTAAGAAATAAAAAATTACAGGCGTCTAAAAACTCTTCGTCAGAGAACAAATGAAAATCACAGAGGGACACTTAAGGGATGTACCATGGGAGTTGAACCGGAGGTTTTGAAGACGAAACGAAGCAATATCATTCGATAATAAACGACAAATTTTTTTTGTGTTAAGCAAAGAAACAGTTAAATGTTTTGCAGTAAGCCTGTGCATTTTTTTGTCTATCCACAAAGTATTAACTGAATTAATTTCAAACCTTTCCGTTCTGAGATATCACGTTTTTCTATGCTCAAAGTTTGCTATATCATAAATTGTGTCGTGCATAAAAATAACAATTCTGTCTATTGTAAGATAAAATGTCTGTTAAACAACCTATCGTACCACTGTGGCATAAAATTGGGTAATTAAAGCGGGATTTTTTGAAGGTGTTCCTGATTGATGCCAGTCTATTAATTTTTATGTAATTTTAATAATTTTGTCGGATGTTTCATTAACAGAACCTATGCGATTAGAAGACTCATCTTACTGTCTCGTATAATCACATTTTAATTTTTCTTTTTTTCAGAATAGTCCAAGAAAATGCACCTATCCGCTACAGTTCATCTTTTTTACTAAAAAATTTCAACGACATCTAATTTTGTCGCAGAAAGTTTTTTGTTTTTACAGTGATGGAAATCTGAGAAAATTACCAATGTAACGGGATTTACCTAAACTAATTTAATTATCGATTTCATTTTTTTTTTTTTTTTTTTTAAATTTGTTCGTGAGAAGAGAAGGTAGTCAAAAATGAAGCTTTGTAATGAACGTTTGTTATTTTCTTTCATTACTGTTGTAATGCACCCGCACTCGATTCATTCATGATATCATCACCGAACAGGTTCTTATTCATTTATAACCAGAATGAAAGTTTCTTGCATTTTTTTTTTAAAAACCGGATCACTATTTCAAATTCCAATTTATTGATATTTTTTCATTTTTTATACTTAATACGCTGGATCGTAAATTATTGGTGGGAGGATACCACTGCGAGCGGTGAGCGCAGTCTTTCTTTCTCTTATGGCTATGAATTGTAAAATGAAATAAATTTAAATATGTTAATACTGTGAAGACTTTATTATTAATTGTTGCAGCTTACGTACACATATTTTTTTAATAACGGAAAAATAATACAATTAGACACTATTAGAATGAGGATTAAAAAATCACAGAACAAAATAATTTTTTGAAATTTCAGAACGTTTTTTTGTAAATATTTTAATGATATTTTTTATATTTATTTTTTACTTTTGAAAAAAAAAATATTATAAATGATACATTAATTTAAACATTAAATGATGTTCTAATCGTTATCCGTAAAATTTTTTGTCATATAAAACATGTTATCAATCATATATTCTAACGATTTATTGATAAAACTAATGTATAAAACAATTTCTCTCTTAAAACGTATGTGGATAGCACTTTCCCGCCGTCTGGAATACATTCTCAATTAAATGTTTGAAAATATATTATATTAAAAATAAAATATTAAGATTTTTTTTACAGCACCATTCCTGTTATTAAAATATACGTACTATAAGATATGATAAACTTCCCTCTGTTCTTGAGGGCTTTAGTACAATATTTTCTTTTTTTTTATTTTACGACTCCAATTTTAAGTAGTTCATGGTTGTAAAATAATGTCTGGTGTATTTCATAAGGTTTTATTGAATTTATGAGTAAAAATATGACACTTTTATAATTATATACAGCTTTTTATTGTTATATTCTAAAATTAGCATATTATTTTGTTTATCTATTATGATTCGGTTAATAATATATTCAAGTAATGATATATTCAACTACATTTGACAACCGAGGTTCATTTTTATTACTGGTATTACAGTGTTATTTAAATTTTCATTTGTTCTACCTGTGTTTATACTCTATAATCCTATAATCATAATTATTATATATTAATATATAAGCGATTAGTATCTTATTTATAATTTTTATTTTTAACAGATTATCATAAATTAATAAATATGATATTTCAATTAGCCAATATTATTAATCATATTTACTCTGATAAATTCAACCCTAACCTTACGAAACAACAGATGTTATTTTACAACCGTGAACCATTTAAAATAGGAATCATGAGAAAGGAAACTGTGCAGTTATGTCCTCCACAACAAACGAAGTTACTCATATCTTCAATTTTAAAAAAAGAATGGTTATTAACAAACTGCTAATATTGCATTACTAATGAATTTATAAATATGTTATACATTATTTTTTTGAGAAAACGATAAATTATTGTAATACGAAATCGTTTCCGTTGTTTTAAAGGTGTATTATATTACTGATCGATAGTTTTAACGATAAAAACATATTGAAGTATAGGAATATAATGAAGTCCTACGCAACAACTATCGCATGAAAATAAACAAGAACAAAACGAAAGTAATGAAATGTAGTAGAAATAAT
>JAAAKQ030045818.1:6386-16493 GCA_010016005.3 Zanna intricata
TATTTTCTACTATTATTTAATATTGAATTTTCATTAATTTTAAATATATTTTTACAGCATGGAGTGGAATAAAGGTAAAATTGCTTCCAGAGCATAGAGTTAAACGAGTGAAAAATGTTGTTTTTAGAGGACTTTTGGATGGTCTAGATTATTAGTGGAACAGCGATTTTTGTTTATTGAAAAGAAGAGTTTAAAGTGCAAGCGAATATTTTGTTCTTAAGTTATTTTAGTTTTAGAAATGGCGATGATTGTAACCCATCCTAAATCTTATTTCCTAATGAGGAAGAGGGCTTAACCGAACGATGACGAACCCAATGGTTGTCTTCAGGGCCGGTATTTTAAATATAATAAAAAGAGCTGCCTCAATGTTTTTTGTTTGTAAGTTTATTAATAAATTTCTTTGAATTTTTGTTTGTGTCTGTTTGAATTTTTACATTTATATATTAATAAATAAATTTAAATTATACTGTATATCATTTTGTAACTTATCCTATATCCTTATTTTTCCTTTTTTTTCTCTCAGAGTCCCTCAAAAAAAAAAAAAACTCACTCCGGAGGCTATGCCTAAACCGGTCTAAACCAAACGTATTTGAGAAAATTTACTGATATTTTCTCGCTTCTCCTTCATCAATTTTCATAATTAAAAAAAAATCACACATTTTTGCACAACAGGTAGTCAATTTTGAACACCTAATAATGCCATTCCGAGACACTACCAGCCAAGAGAGCGTGACGTAGACATATCGGGAGAACTAGATGGTGAATACAGTGTTCTTTGGTGGTTGGTTTTCAATTAACCATACTTCTCAGGAGTGGTCTACCTGAGATTGTACAAGACTACATACACTTCATTCACATTCATATACATCATCATCATTCATCCTCTGAAGTAATACCTTATGGTAGTTCCGGAGGCTAAACAAATAACAAAAAAAGAAGAAGTATATTTTAATCGATAAATTAGGTTTAATTTTAAAATGTTCGCATAAACAATTTTCAGCTGGTATCTTTAAAATTTAAAAGCTAATAAATAAATTTAATTTTAACGCGCATAACGCAATAAAAAAATAAACGTAGTATTATTATAAAAACATTAATCATCGCGTTTTTTTATGCTTGTACATGAAACAAGTATTTCATTGACAATACAGTAATTGAATATTATGAAGTTAGTTATCTGTTACTGAATATGAGGTTTATTTTTTAATTATTCTTGTGGAAAAATTTTGATTTCTTCAATGATTTGAGTTCCAGATTTCAAAAACACTGAAATCTTGATTATAAAATTCTACAACTATGTATTTGTATTGACATCAATTTTATGCCTGATGGCTTTATTTTGAAAATTTTATCCCGCAATCATGGAATTAATGTGATAGCTTGTGCATCAGCGGAATTAGTTCTCATCCTTTCTCTCTCCCACTCACTCTCACTCACTCGCTCGCTTTCACCCTCTCACTCTCTCTCTCTTTCTCTCTCTACCACTCTTCATCACAATTAATAATAAAACAAAACTTTCTATTAAAACTGTGTTATATATAAAGGAATATATCGTTCAAGTTTGTACGAGGTTATCGGATTTAAAAAACAAAAATAAAATGATATTTACAATTAATAATTTCTCACACACAAAAGTGTACATTTAATTTAATGCTTTACAAGATATGTCAGAATATTTCTTGTAAGTTAAACACATTTTAAGTATAAAGTGGTTTATCATACTTATTGTATCTGAGTAGTCACGTTCATTGTAAAACCAACCCTCGTGGTGAACACGGTGAAATTATCTCATAATTAAGATAAATATCACATCCATTTCAGCGGTCTCTTCATGTTGATATCTAACAGCGTACCCGATTCAGAAATCAGTATCAAAACGAAAGAACTTCATTTTCCACTTTCTACAGTAAATTTAGCATGGGATGCTTGTTAAACTCGGAAATTCAATACTATTTAGGGTATACTAATAAGGAATATATATCACTTGTCAGGTGCCCTACTTCATTAGAGTTAAACTAATTAATAAACAAAGATCTCAAACACTTCAATTATACACAAATTAAAAATCTATACTATTAAAAAAATTGAGTGTACGCGCACGTAAAGCGAATACAAAATTGCGCAAAAAAAAAATGGTATATTCTAATAGAGGATCAAAAACTTTGTACCAAATTTGATAGTTTTCGAAATAATTGAGGGGGTAAAAGGAGGTACTAGAGCATCACGCGAGAACCAACAGATCGATTGCTTTCAAATTTTCAGAATACATTTAACCAGGAAAGCTTTTAAGCCACGTAGTTCGAGACCTTAGCCCCTTGAGGAGGTAGCAGAGCTTCTATGTCAAGAACTAGGACTTCGAGAAGAAAGAGAGCTTTTCAGGGTTTAATTGTTATTTCTAAATATTATTCTCTCAACCGTTAGGTAACAAACTCAGAGAGAGTATAAATGGCGGAGCACTCTGACCGGCTAGTTTGAGTTATAAAATCTTTATATGAATTTTTATTAGTTAAATCTATCTATTTCAATATTTTTTTTTTTTTTTTACTTCCTAGTACGAAGTAAAGGAAGTATTGTGATCGCGAAAAATTTCGGTTTTCAGATTTCAACGGAAATATTCATTTTGACCATTCCTGAATCCATTTTGACTAGTTTTGGCGAGTCAGTAAGGAGAAATAGGACTGGGAGGAGGAGACAGCCCTCTGCGGAGTCGTGCTTCGTCTCTGACTGTGAGGAGGGGCTACGATGATGAGGCACGGGGACTCCTTAACCCCTAGTGCGGGGAAGGTGGGAAAAATACACAGACACACAAACAGAGGAGCCGGGAGAGAGGGACAGCCTTCTGCTGAGTCGCCGCGCGTCCTCGGTCCGGGGATGGGCGATGATGATGACGCACGAGGACTCCTAACCCCCCGGCGTGAACAAGTTCATACACGCAGATCTACACATACAAAAAAAAAAGAAAAGGATTTAGGGCTGTTGTAACATCTAGTTGTGCACCTCCCCTTTTGATTGCAATCAACTGACCAAAGTGTCCAAAAAAGTCCAAAATCTAAATATTTTTAGATTTTGGCCCTTTTCCTAACTGTAGGAATATACCCTCATTGAAATCTTTTCAACGATACATCGTAAATGGTACTATTTCTATTGGTTCCAGAGTTATAGACAAATTAAATTTTAATTAATGAAATAGTTGAATATTTAAGGGGAAAGCACATCGGTTCGAATCAGATTTCATCTCCTTTTTCTGTAACTTTATTTTTAATTTAAATATATTGATTTATTAATAATTATTAACCTTAAAAAAATATGTATCTGTAATTTAATTGGCGTCGAAGAAATCATGTGGTGTACACATCAAGTTTTTTTATTTTTCTAAATTCGTTATTAAGAAGAACGTAGTTTCAATGTTTAACATAAAATATAAAGGTAAAATTTAACTTCTTTTTTAGTTAATAATATCTTTTAGTTGAAATTGTTTTAAAAATGTGATATTGAGGTTTGTAAAACTGTTTTTAACGATACCTTAAGAAATCAAATCTTACCGTAGGACCTGTTTTTTTTTTTTTTTTTTTTTTTTTTTTTTTATTGGTTAAACAGAATTGTCTAGAAACTTTTTCTATATTTATTGTTTGACTATAAAATAGAAAGAAATAAATGTGAAAAAAATAATCGTAGATTTTAAAGTTAAAAATAATTTTTAGTTACTCACAAAGAGAGGAATTAAATTTTAATCATTATGTAAATAACTGAAAAGTTAAGCAACAGAATTTGCAGCGATTTTTTAACAGACTCATATTTTATACAGTTTTTTTTGTATAATTTCTTTAAAAAAATATGTATTATGTAAATTATATGTAAAAATTAATTTCAAGAAGGCAACAGGGTGTTTTTCTTGCTTAGCTTTTACCAGTGTTTTAGATCATTCAATTCGGTAATGTAAAAAACACCAGAAAAACATTTAAGATGTCGTCATCTTGACTGGCGATTTAGAAATGCTGATAAAAGTTGTCTAAGGGTTTCCAATACCGTTAAAGGAGAAATTTCACAATAGTATGGAAGACCAGGGTCAGAATCATTTATCACTGAAGATAACCTTTGAAGATTTAACAGCAGAATATTCCCCCTTGTTACCGGTAAAATGTATAAAATAGTAACAAACAGGAACCGCAAATGAACGGTTCAAAAAAAAAATTGCATCTGAATTCAATATAAATATATTATACAATAAGAGTTATTCAGTATAACTAAACACTTTTTTTTACCAGTTATATAATGTAATCTTAAAACAAAAATTTTCTATTTTTTAAAACAAACTTTATTTTTACTTCCTTGTTTTACTTTATTTTTGTTCCTTGTAAAGTAAAGGAAATATTGAGATTGCAAAAAATTTCGGTTATCAGATTTCAACGGAAATAACCATTTTGATCATACCTAAATCCGTTTTGACTAGCTTCGGTGTGACGTCTAGACGTGTAGGTACATATGTATTTCGCATAACTCAAAAACGATTAGCCGTAGGATGTTAAATTTTGCATTTAGGACTGTTGTAACATCTAGCTGATCACCTCTTCTCTTGATTGCAATCGACTGAACCAAAAGTGTCCATCAAAGCCCAAAATCGCTAAAAATCTGGATTGTGGATTTTTTCTTAACTGCAATTAAGTCCTCATTGATAGCTTTTCAACGATGTAACATAAGGGGTACTTATTTATTGGTTCTAAAGTTACAGCCAAATAAAATTTTAATCATTGAAATATTTAAATCTAAGAAGTGAAGGCACATCGGTTTCGAAATAAGACTTCATCTCCTTTTTCTTTTTTTTTTTTTTAACTTTTTTAATATTAGCTTTATAAACTGATTTATTAATAACTATTGAAAAAAATTATAATAAATAATTCAATAGTAACAATAACAAAAAAAATATAAAAATATGAAAAAAAAAAATCAGAAGTTATTAGTGAAATAAAATTTTGTGGCCTAGGCTTTATTACATACATATATATATATATATATATTTTATATATATATATATTTACAAATGTGTATACGTAATACATAGATTTGATGTAACATCTGATTATTTAATATTAATTGAAAATTATAATTTAGAATTGAATTATTTTAGGATTTTCTTAGCAAAGTCTACTGTCCACTTTATTAAAGAATTAGGGAATCGTATCTCACTTTCAAATGAAATATGTCTAAATGAATTTAACAAAATAATGAATAATAATGATTTATTTAGGCGTACAAGGAAGTCTTGTGGTGCCCACATAAGATTTTTTTAATTTAAATGCAATTATTATTATAATAATTTTCAGTTTACTTTTTTGTTCAATTTGTTATTCTTTATTATTAATTGTAAATTTAATTATAATGATTTCGTTGTTATTAATTACGCAATACAATTTAATTTGTTACTTATAATTTATTAGTTATTTTATTATAATCAAACATTTGCATTGTGCCCTGCCTCTGTTATCTGAATATCTTTATGTTAGTATAAAGTATAAATAAGATAACTAATAAAGAATAATAAAAAGTATCTCCGTTTATTAATCCCATTTTTTTTTTTTTTTTTTTTTTTTTTTACTAGCAAGCACTGGTTAGATAAACACCTTAGTTCAAGATTGTCCTTTTTTTTTACACCTACTATGTAGTAGGTGTATCTACGCCTTTCCTATCATACCATACAAATACCAAGGATTTAGTAACTCAAAGAGATCCTTGTGTCCATAACACGGATTGTCTAGTTCAACCTTTGTCAACTGATCTAATAAAACCCCACAGAAAACCACTAAAAGTGATGGAATAGGTAATGTAAACGGATCAGATCCTTTTGTGGTTCGAACCACAGAAGGACTGTAAAACGAGTCTTTCTCAATCCCCACAGCTATCTAGTAAAACTTACCTAAAAACATATCAAATCCCCTAATACACTAAATATCCATCCCGTCAACGTCTCAAGATAACTCTAGGCATGAGAGAACATTACAGATCGACAACCTCAAATACAGTTTGCAACAAGTTACTTTCTCCCAGTTACTAAATAATCAAACTATCTCAGAAGAGACTTAGGGTTCTTTAAGAAAAAGCCCATGTTGTAAGTAGAGAAAAGCATCGAACTGAACTATGTAAAATCGTTCAAAAAGAAACAGATGTATTTTATCTTTATATATATGTGGGTACATACATATATAATATAATATATATGATCATTGTTTTCTTGAACAATCATTAAAAAAAAATTCATTATATTTCATATTTACATAAATTGCTGAATGAAATGATAATTAAAATTATGAATATACATCATAATTATAATAATTACATATTATTATTATTATATATATTATTATTATAATAAATGTATATATATATTTTTTTTTGTTTCGTTTAACCTCCTTATACTTGTTAAGGTGTATCTTCAGAGGATGAAATGAATGAATTGTAGCGTGTGTGAAAAATGCCATTCCTGACCGGGACTCGAACCCTTTCTCTTTATCTGTTTAGGGCTCCGGAACTACCGTAAGGTATTACTTCAGGGGATGAAGGAGGATGATGTATATGAATGTGAACGAATGAAGTGTATAGTCTTGTACAATTAACCACATTTCAGGTTAACTGAAACTCAATCACCAAAGAACACCGGTATCCATGATCTAGTATTCAAATCCGTATAAAATAACTTCCTTTATTAGGATTTGAACCTGAGAACACTCGACATCGAATCTGATAATATTATGATGTTCCTTTTTTTTTCTTTTTTTTACCCGGAGATGAAGGAATGCCATTTACGCACGCCATTACGGATGTGCGGGCTCGGATACAGACCGCTATTCGTCCCGGGGTAGCAACCAGGCTAACAGGCTCTGCCAAGATGTTGTTAGGCATAATATAACCTGCCCCATACCGACTAAACCGCCCTCCCCGAAGAACTTATCCGTCCCGAGACCGAACCCGCAATTAATTATAACTCATTCTCGGGGGGAATGTTCCGATTGCGCTCGGAAGTTTTCTTTTTGACCCATATTATGATGATCTAACCAAACATAACCTAACCTCAACTAATTAATATTCTGATTATTTAAATAATAAATTCAGTAATTACTACTTATAATTGAGTTGTAGTTTTAATATGTAAAATATGTTAATAAGAAGAATATGTAAAATCACCAATATATTTAATAAATTTCTTTGTTATTAAATTCAATTATTATTAAATTCTCCAACATAGGAGGTGATTAATTAAATTCATCAGTAATTATGCATAATTAACGGAATACACATAAATATAATAGTAACGAGTTATAACTTGAAAAATCCTGACGATAAAAAGGATACAACAAATAAAAGAAGATAGATAAATTACAAACGCTAGGAGCTGAATAATTGATACTTTTATTTTTTATTTTTTCAAGAGGAATTGCCTTTCCGTGTTAAATTATGATATAAATTTATCTAAGAAATATTCTACGATATCTTAGAGAAATACCTGACAACGGACGTAAGTCTTCCGTAAAGTAATAAACGGAAGAAACAGTACAGAAAGAACACATGTAGACTAAAGATAAGGTTATATAGAGAAGGTATGATCAATGAAGGCGAGATTAGTTAAGGCAGTAGATTCTCGGTGGTGTCATGGAAAAGGAAGGGAAGCAGTATGAAAAAGCAGATTCCTCCACCGCTATGTGCGGTGAGTGTTATAATATCTGTGCGAGTCGGCAGAAAGGGATGAGGATACGAACATGAAGAATGACTGAGACGGAGACGGAATTGTTGTCGAGTGGCAACAAAATTTGTTATAAAGTTATGAAAGTGCATTAACGTAGACGTGCTTCTCAAATATCAAGACCGAGTTCGTTTCGTATTTTATTAAGCCGTTACGTTCGCTAACATATAAATTTACAAAACCACGTCGTCCCACCCGTCTGTCTGCATATAACTATCTCGCAACTAATTAACAAGAAAGATATCAAAGCAGAGCTAAATTTCATTAAGACGCATTAACAAATAAATCCATTATTACTATCAAACCTTCTAGCGATATTAGTTTGCGATTCTGATATTACTAAGTAAAATATTCCTTTACAAAACCAACTTAAAACGATTAAGAAGTTTCAGTTTTAGTATAGTCGTGATAAGAGTACCAAATGAAACAAATCATTTCTATCTTTCCTAACCAATTAAAAAAAAACCTTTCAAAGATGTCCTGAATTGACGTAGAATATAAAATATTCTACGATAAAATTGAAAATTGTTATTTATTCAGTTTCTTTTGTGCGGCATAATTTTTGTAGGGATTAGAGAGTTTTATTCGATAACCACCTCACCAAGAGCTTAATATTTTGTACTGCAATGGACCCGGTAATGTAACCTTGAACTATAGCGAAAAGACATTCCAATTTATAACTTTAACAACGATAAATTAGGTATCTAGCCCGAAAAAGAAAAGAAAAAAAGAACAGGAAAAAAATTATCAAAGACAAAATAAAATAGGTCGATTGAATGAACTGAAACAAAGTAACGTCTACTTTATGCTCAAAACCCTCAGCCCACCAACTGCAGTAGCAAGTAAATTTTGACCACAATCCCTCGGAAGATTAGGATAGGAGTAAACCGTTTTTAATCAAAGATTCTGTTTGGATCGGCTTAAATAGAAATATGGATTAATTTTATTAATATGCTGCAACAAATTGGATATTTCTCGATAAGCTAAGGAAGCCTCAACGAATACCAATGTACTATTCTAAGGTACTTAAAAAAAAACTTTCGAAGTATCATAAGCTGTCGTTAAACAATTAAAGAAATGAATATACTGAAGAATTTAAAAAATCTGATTGGATACCGTATGACTTCCTTTGTATGAAAATCCAAAGGTAATACAATTGTAAATTATAATTTTCAATTAATATTAAATAATCAGATGTTTCCACAAATCTATTACACATACATGTACATAATAATGACTATTAAATAACATAAACACATTTTTAAACTCAATAAAATTTTATTTCACTAATAACTTCTGATTCTTTTGAATTTTTTTTATTATTGTTATTATTGAATTATTGTTTACTGGAAAAACTTTTTTTTTACAATCAAGAATTAACAATTACTAATAAATCAATATATTTAAATTTAAAAAAAAAGTTAAATAAAAAAGAATAAAGGATTTGAAATCTGATTCGAACCGATGCGTACCCTTGTAAAATACTTCATTATATTAATATGAAATATTTGTCCAAATATTTCATTAATTAAATTTTTATTTGGATATAACTGCGGAACCAATGAAAATAATTACCACTTATGATATATCGTTGAAGAGTTTTCAATGAGGGCTTATTATTACAGTTAAAAAAAAGTCCAAAATCCAAATTTTTTTTGGATTTTGGGCTTTTTCTTGACATTTTTGGTTTAGTCTATTGCATCAAAAGGGGAGAGGAGGTCCAGTAGATGTTACAACAGGCCTAAATTCAAAATTTCAACATCCTACGATTAATCATTTCTAAATTACGCGAAATACATACGTCACTCCGAAACTACTCCCAAAATGAATTCCGGGATGGTCAAAATGGATATTTCAGTTGAAATCTGAAAACCGAAATTTTTCGCGATCACAATACTTTCTTTTCCTTCGACAAAGAAATAAAAATAAATTTAAAACTTTTCTTTATTTTCGTGAAACATAAAGAAAACATTGTTTTGCTGCTATTAAAATACTGTTAGTCATATATAACAAAAAATAAAAGGTAATTTAACGAAAAAAAAAGAAGAGTTCTAATATTTTTATAAATACAAACACATACACACACACACACATATTTTTTTTAGTTTGATGTACCATTAAGGTTATTTATAACCACGATATGCCCAACGCTATTATTTTTAAGAACCACATAATTTTGTGCTTAAGAGAATGCGAAAAAATGTTATATAAAAAAGGTTATACATACATTTCCTACTTTTTTAGTTTTGCTGAACAGGAATACGTAATATTTTGTTGTGCAGTAATAATTTTAATACTAGAAACAGAATATTAAGGACGTCCTTATTGCAAACATCCTCTCTATTCTATACATTTTGAATAGACGAGGACAGCGA
>JAAAKQ030045829.1:0-35645 GCA_010016005.3 Zanna intricata
GTAAAGCCCATCAGGGCTAGGAACGGGAGGGGTGGTGTGGCGGCCGGAATCGCCACTTGGTGGGTGTCTTCCCCTAAAGGGGTTGGGATGTACCGCTTTGGAGTTTCTCTCCACAAAAAAAGGAATGCCCGGAAAATGCAGTCACTACAGCGCAGCGGATGTCTGAAGATCATAAGGGGTTACTGCATAGTTTCAGCACTGGCGGCGGGGTTGATTTTGGGCACTCCCCCGATAGCGTTGATCACAAAACAAAGAGAAAGGATATGGTTAGATACGCCCAAGGGTGACGCTGTATCACTACAACTAGAGGAGTGGCAAGAGATGCGGTCAATAGCCACAGTGGCGGTGTGGACCAACAGACTAATCCCGAGGCTGGGCCCCTGGCTGGGGAGGTGGATTACTACCTATCCCAATTCCTCAATGGTCATGGGACGTTTAATGCTTACCTACATCGGTTTAGAAGACGAGACTGGAATAACTGTCTATATTGCAGAGAGATTGAAACGGTAGAGCATACGATGCTGAAATGTCCTCACTGGGCAGACATTAGAGATACCTATGGTCAATCGCGGAATCCCCAGAGGAAGTGATGACCACGATGTTAGAAAGTACAGAGGGTTGGGACAAGACACGTGCTTGGATCACCCAACTCTTAAAAAAGAAAGAGGAAAGAGGCCCTATAGCATAACCGTTGTTGAAGTCCCCGGGGATGATGGGCATCGATGATGACGCACATGGACTCCCAAGCTGCTGGCGCGAACATAATCATACACGAACACAGAAACTCACAAAAAAAAAAGTACCACAGACATATACAATTACACAGACACATGTCAATTACTTACACTTAAAAAAAAAAAAAAAAAAAATGGGTATGCATGTGTGTGTGATTGAGGAATGAGAATGAGTGTGTTCTGTTCTGTTTGTTACAGGTGAGGTGAGATGCTAGTTGGCGGCAGTGTGCCCATGATGAAGAGATGAGTCCACGTCTGAATCCCCCCCCAAGATTGAGTTGTGCTTGATTGCGGATCTTGTCTTGGGGTGGAGGTGGATGGAGCGGGGGGGGGGGTTTAGTCGGTGAGAGCCCGACACTACCACCTGTGCAGGCAGGAGGTGGCTGATAGAGCTTTTTCCTCCTCCTACGTAAACCCCCCCAAAAAAAAGTTTAAACTACCTAACTTTACAGAATGTTTTATTCTAGCTGGACAGTAATTTAAAAACCTATGAAATGAATGAAATGCAATGACGGGAACAACAATTTTTTGGCACGAATAATATAATGATACATATATCATATTGTTATTGTCCAAACGTTTTTAGGACATTCCGAATAAGATTAACAGGATATCAACCACAAAATCTGAAGAACTGACAAGATATTTTTTGAGGAGTTATAAATTGCCCTAAACCAACGAACATACTATCAGAATTAACTAACTCAAATCCTTGGGAACATTTGGAAAACAGAGGAATTACTAGAAGACTGGAAATACGCTTTCATCCTCTTGTTGCACAAAAAGGGAGACTGAAATGATGTGAACAATTACACAGGAATTTCTTCGCTGCAAGTTACCAACAAAATCCTCTCCATGAGTCTCTTGGAAAGAACATAAACTCAATTGAAACACAGAATTGGTGAATACCAAACAGATTTTTGCCCTAAAAGATTCTGTGATAAGCAAATATTTAATCTTAAATCCATATTAACCTAATAAATTAAAAGGAACAGAGATACCATCTGCACTTTTGAAGAGACTTTAAAAAAGCATGACTCAAAAGACCAGAAATCCCTAATAAATACCTTAGAGTGGGGATTGGACAGGAAAACCACACACTTTATAAAAGAGACATTAATAAACACAAAGTCTTCAAAATGAAATTCTTGTGAGAAATTTCCAAACCTTTTCTGATAAAAACTGGCATCAGTAAAAGGGACGGATCATCCTCATTACTGTTATAACATAATCATGGATAAATTTATACAAGAACAGGAAAAAGAACTAATTAAAACATAACCTGCGGAGAAAACTGAAACTGGGTTATGCAGAAAGACAATTAAACATTGCCAGCTTAGCATTTGCGACGATCTTACTTACTCGTCTTACTTACGATCAATACTTAAAATATTGTAAGTATTGCAAGATCTTGAGAGAGAACTCTCAAGATCTTGCCCAAGAGAGATCAAGATACTGAAAGAAATAGCAGAAAAAGAAGGACTCCAAATTTCCTTTGAGAAAAGAGAATTTATACTAAATAGAAAACAAACTCCGTCAAAAATTATCACAAAATATAGACAAATAGACTGCACAAGTTTAAATGCTTAGGAGAAATCATGCAAGCCACAGGAACAAAGAAAAAAGCTCAGTAGTACAGACTATAGAAACTAAAGATTGCATTCTGGATAACTGGAAACACTTGTAACAAAAAATGGATGACCAAACAAACAAAGATCAGACACTAAATATGGTAATTAAACCCAAAGTTTTCTATGTTTATGAAACACTGATAATGAAAAGGAAAAGGGGAACTACAGAACCTTAAAAAAACAGAAAATAATAAGGAAAATCCTTGGTCCATAAATGACAGAGGAAAGTTTTAGACCAAGTTCAAGAAAAGAAACTGGAGAACTTTCTAACATAATAAAGAATAGGAGGAAAAGAAGACTGAAATTTTATAGACACATAAAGAGACTTCCATCAACATGCCTAATTAGAAGAATTCTAGAATACACAGGATCAATCAACAACATCCTGTAGAACACAGAAATCCAAAGAGACCTACAGAAAGATGGAATCACACCAAATGATATAAATGTCAAAGACAATTACTGTTTGTAATAGCAATCTTTCTTTTTGCAGCAGTTAATAGCTGGGCAGTTATTACAGTAGTTAGGCCCTAGATCAGCTGGTCTTAGGTGTGATTTATAACATATTTTTTCACTATCAATACTGTGTTCTTTACCTTGCCTTTACCTTATATTTTTATTACATCGTTCATTACATCTACTTCTGGAACATGATCTTGTTCCTTCTCTCATATTTTGTAAAATAATTTATTTAATTTGGGAAATTTACAAATTTCTTAATAAACAATATATAAGCTACTCTTGCTATTACTTTAAAACAATAAATGACTGTTAATTATTTGTTACCTTAACTCATTTTTAATATCAATGAAATTAAATAAATTTTTTTTTTTTAAATTAAAAGTCTTTGTTTTTTACTTAACAGCATGATACTTTGCTTAATATTGAAAACATAGAAAGCCTTAAGAAGTAATATGTAGAAAGAGTACTTGTGAGAGTTGTAATGGGTAAAAACACTTTAGTAATGATCATGCAAACTAATGATAATTATTTTGAATCAGCTTGATAATAATTTTTCGTATGTTAGAAAATTTATTTTTTATAATCATTAAAATAAAAGAAGAAAACTCTAAGTCTGCTTTAGTTATTACGAATAAATAAGAACATAAAGAATAACAAGAAGCAGTGAATGTTATCAATGCAGAGAATATTAAGAGAAAATCTGTAAAGAGGGAATCTAAAATAAGATTATACTCACTGTTACACACACTTCCTGTGGTTTAATATGGATAAATGGCATGGAGTATTAACAAGGGACAAGAGATGAATTATGGAATATTTAAAAATAAAGTAATGTGAAAGAAATCTGGTAGAATTATTCAATAAAACATAGATTACTAAAATAACTAACAGAACAGAAATCTAGTGGGTGGAAGTAAAACAAGACTCAAACATCATAAAGATAAATGCATGCATATGGAAATAACGAAAGGCGAGGAAAGTGCAAAATAAAAAAAATATATATAAAGAGATTAATTTAAGGATTACAAAATAGGTGCGATCAACAGAAGAATGCAACTCATGCTCCCAGAAATTTAGAATCACTGCATTAGTCAAGCACCCAAATGGTCAGTAAATACTAGATACGTAAATATTTTATTTTGAATAAGGTAGTAAAAAATAAATAATATATTTAGAAAACAGCAGTAATATTACCAATTTTATATTAAATATAAAATTCAATTTTTTTATACACAGTTTAAAATTATAAAGCTCATCTTTTCATAAATAATAACCGTATTAATATTTCATAGAGCAACAAATAATATAGTTGTCAAACTCACAATAAGCTTGATAAAAAAATTAACTTGTAAATTATACACACTTCAATTTCAACTCAACTTAAGCTAGGAAACTTTCTCAATGACCGACTCTCATAATACATTTGTAAAATATGAATAGGGATGTTATAATGAAATACCTTAGAATCTGATTCTTTCTTTGAAGCTCTTTTAGATGGGCTTATCAAAATGTGTGTGTTGGCAAATCTGAAATAAAAACAACAAAGATTACTTAGAAAGAATAAACATATGATTATGAAAAATATTAAAATTAGGTTAAAAGACAAAAGCATTTTTGATTCAATATGAAAAAAATATCCACAATGTAACCAGTTACAAGGAAAGGTATATGCATACTGTTTGTGATAGCAAGTGATAAAATTTTGTTCAAATTTTATGTTCTGAATATCAGTTTCTACTCTTTTACACTGCGAATATAAAGAGTTTAAGAAATCTGATTTTTAATAAAAATAAAACAGACTGAAAAATTATAAGCAGAGACTATATTATAGTTTTAAATCAAACCAAGAATTATTTCAATACTGAAAAATATCAAAACACAAAATCAATTATTACAAATAAATAAATAACAATTTACTATTTACAATAATTGTTCAAAATGTTCTCATTCACAGGCTAAACAATATTGTTTGGTTGATGTTGTTACCTTACATAAATTTTCTCAGAATTACATTTTCTAGACTTTTTTCCAAAATATTATTTGCTTCATGGGAATTTAACAAAGTTAATGTACAATAGATCTAAAGAATTGTGATTTAAAACACCAATTTCTCGTGTTTTATAACTTGTTCTATCCTGTTTTTTCAGGTCAAAAGCATAGTTCACCTGGCTGGTCTACTGGTTAATGCGACATCGCATAGCAGCTGATTTCAAAGTCGAAAGTTCTAAGGTTCAAATCCTAGTAAAGTAGTTACTTTTATACGATCTGAATAATTGATCACGAATACCGGTGTTCTTTGGTGGTTGGGTTTCAGTTAACCACACTTCTCAGGAATGATTGGCTTGAGATTGTATAAGACTATACTTCATTTACATTCACATATATCATCCATCATCCACATACATCCTGTGGAGTAATACCTTGTGGTAGTTCCAGAGGCTAAACATATGAGTGAGTGAGTGAGAGAGAGTGTGAGAGGGAGGGGGAGAGAGAAGAGGGGTAAGAGAGAGAGGAGAGGTAAAAAACATAAGAAATCAAGAAGTTTATCCCTTAAATGACACTAAAAATTTCAATATAACCTCATTTCACTTATGGAATTGAAATATGAGCAAATTTTTTCACTAGCCATAATTCAATAACAAAGTTTTTTCAAACGTAAGTTTTTATGAACTTTTTCCCTTCTTTTAAGCTCTATAATCATCTCCCAAATTATTTCCTTTTGCTCCTTAATCTCTATATACATATATGAATATATATATATACCTTATGGGTGCACACACACGCTTGTTGACAAGAAATTTTTGGTTTTTATGTTGCCAGCACTCATGATATCAGAACATGGCTAGTATCACATGGTACTAGCTTTATTATTGTGGTTTCAAATAAAATATTAAAGGTGTGTGTTTTGTTTCATTACGTATATATTAATCAAATTAGTCAAACTTGTACATTATTACAAACTTAAAATTATACATTCAAATTATGGTACTAAAACAAGAGTTTAATTAGCTATCAACAGACTGCAACATCAGTGTAACAGTACATTCCACATCAGTGACTGAGGATGAAGCAGATATCACTTTGTTAAATACTAAAGATGAAAAAGAACAAAAGGAATGAGAAAAAGTTAATTTTATAAAAATTTCTACTTCTTGGATGTGAAATTTATTAATAACATATTTAATGAATAATAAAAATTGCTAATGAAAAAATTTTTAACATAGTTTTTTAAAAATGTTTTAATAAAAAAAAATCACTAAAAGTGAATACATTTTTTAACTTTCTTTCAAGAACTCAGATTTTGGCTTTTGTAAAATTCAATTCAGAATAATGAATTATATCTCCTTAATATTGTTTTCTTAATAATATGCATTCAAAATTGAATGAAATTACTTTTAAGTTTAGATTATAGGAGTAGCTGAAATTACAAACAAAATAGAATAATATTTTTCAAACAATATTTGTTTATTGTCTTCTGGAAATCAATTTTGTAATAATCACATTAATTTTTATGATTTCTACTTCACGTTAGAGAAAATTACACTTTTCAGGCAAAAATTTAAGTATTAAAATACTCATGTCAGAATAAACAAATCATTTGCAAAACTTAACTAATTATAATAAAACAGGTATGCAAAAATATAATTAATACTTACTTGCACGATTTCCCATAAGCACAACTTCCATTTTGAGCCCAATGACGACAAAATGTTTCTCCTGAAGAACCTGATTGTGAAGATGTATTGACAGCAATTGGTGTAGAAGTTTTAGTTCCTAATCGTTCAAATACACTCTGACGCTTTTGTGAATCTTTATTATTATTATTATTACTATTATTATTATTATTATTATTATTACAACTGGAATTACTAGAATTACCGTTAGTAGAACTGCTATTGCTACTATCAACTGTTATCTTGCGTTTAGTCACTTTTGACATTTTGTCCATCCACAGCCCACTAGCAGAAATAAAACTAAGTTACCAAAATTTACACAAAAAAAAAAAAAAAAAATTGCTAGAAAATTATAAACAACTGCATTATATTATATACAACCTACAAAGTTTATTCATAATCTAAATACATGTAATTTATACAAATGATTGATACAATTTAGAATTGCAGTAAAAAATATAATAGAAACAGAAAATCTCATTAAAGGTATTTAATAAAACTAAAAACACCAAGGCTAATTAATCTTGAAAAGATGATTATTTTATTTATATATTAATGGTAAATACATACATAAAACTAACATACAATCAAATTACACTTTATTGGCAAAATTTATATTAAGGATAATACTACTCAATTCTTTAACGGATTCATTACTTGAATAAAATACACTATCATGCTAAAGTTATTTTTCAAATGTGATATTAGCATATATTTAAAATTTTTGATATTACAAACTTTGTCCTCTCAAATATATTTAGTTTGGGTCTTATGCAATAGTTTTAAACTTCACTATTCTATGTGAGTATTGTCATAATTATACTAGTTACTATTTAAAAAACACATTTTTTAATATTTAAAAGATGTGCTATGGTGTTAGGCTGTTAATGGATTGTAATGGTGCACATTTGCAAGCTCATAAACATTGAAAAAAGACATCATGATGACCTTAAGTATCACGTCAACTAGTACCTTATTAAGACAATATCCTGGCACAGAGTGAGTTATATATCCATCAGTTTTATCTGTAGAAAATAAGTACTCTAAGGGGGTTTCTTGTTGTCTTGACAGATCTAAAATAATATCAGAGTTCAATGTGCCTGAGTGTTTGATTAGACTTACTAGAGAATTAATTAGTTAATGAGCAAGGCATTCTAACGAAGTAGAGTAAAAAGCATAAAATAGAAATTAGTGACAACACAGTTAAAAAAGTTGTGTTATTTTCTGAAGATGACAATAACAGCAAGTTGTGTCCTGTAAAAAGAACTGTGCTAGAACGCATGTTGATGGTGTCAAAATGTATAAGAAAAAGTGCCTTGTTCTGATAAACCAAGATCAAAGTTTTGCAAACTCTGTCCAAAATGGTGCATTTTGGCTGGTGCATTTGGGACTCATACAGTTTGTACCTGTTCCCCCCCCCCCTAAAAACATCAAACTCGTGATTGATGGGCCCAATCTTAATGATGACTTAATACTTATTTTTGTATGTGACAAGGATAACTACAGCCCTATGATGAATGTCTGCATCAAATATCCAGCTAAGCAGGCAGTGTTTGACGTTCTCAACTTTTCCAAAGAGTATGATGTGTTGCCAGATACAATAATGAACAAACAGTGGGTAACAACTGATAGGTAGAGATGATTACTGTTCTTCAGACCAAAGATGAATTTTTCGACTCATTAGTGTCAAAATTGGAAAAGCTGAAAACGTATCATTTCATGTCAAAATCTCAAGCTCAGTTTTTCAAGAATAAGAATGTTTGATGTTGGCAGACTTTGTAGAAAACTTTTAATTTCCTGTCAAGATTAGATAGAAAGCTTCCATTGGGATTATTGCTTTCAAAAACAGATCACATCAAGGAAGTTCATCAGAACATTAAAAACCTCAACTATTTTATCGATTGTGCTTCAAGACAGTATAAAAATATAAAGAATTTTGCTAATTTGTGCAGTAAAACAAATTTGAAGCATTTGATCGCATAGAAACAACGCCTGTGATGGTGTGAGAGGAACCACAAAATGAGAGGTGGCAAAAGCAAGCCTTCAAAGGCCATTAAGCAGTCAGATCCTAACACTGATGAAATGTATTAATTTTGTAATCACAAGCTGAAAAACATCAAGTATTTTTTTATTAAATCAGATGAGATAGCTAAAATTTGAGAAACTCTAAACAATTTTGACTACTTGGAAAGAATTGTTGGTACTAGAAGCAACCACAATATGTTCTTGTGTTAGAAGGCATTGTAAGATGTTACTTTACTTCAGACTCAAAGAACTATGAAGACTGTCCTCTGTAAAGAAATGTACTAATTTTACGGAAAAAGACTCCATCGCTTCTGTGCCTGATGATCAGTGATAGATATTAGCCTCGAAAATGACAGTGTGTAGGTTCATTTTTTCCACCAGCTGGACAACGTATATAATTTATATAAGTCTAAACAAGAGAAAGTATGGGAACTGATCTGCAATGTCCTGAGAAAATTGACATCACTTGAACTAACTGTGACGGGTAGTTCTCACACAATTTCAAGATAACTATCAGAAGAGATGTCACGCTGTTGTTTAACTACACTAAATAATAAACTTTCACTGCTAGAAAAACCAGCTATTTGACTGAAGAATAATTAAAATTTTGCTAAAATTAATTTTTTCTTCCGATAGTATTTACAAAAATAAGCCAATATAAAAATAAAAAAGATGTAGGCTACTCATTGACATCTCAGTTTCAGTAAGTTTTACAAGCATTTTTGAAACAAAATTGTATTAGGTTAATGTATTGGTTAAGCTAACATTAAATTACAACTTAACATTAATAATTTAAAAAAACTATTTTAAAAATATTGAAAACGTCAACTTCAACAACATAGGGGCTAAGTGTAAAGTGCAACAAAGACAAGACAACCTCTTGTAGCGAGTCAAAATGGTATCACTTTTAACTGGTTTCTCGTGATTTTTGAAAGATTACAGCTTTTTTTATTAGTACAATACAAAAGAAACCCTTTTTTTTATTTGCCATAAAAATCTACAAAAACATTGCAAGTAGCACAAATCTGAGATTTTTATCACTAGCCCCATCAGAGTTATTTGAAGCCAAAATTCAAATTTTCTAAAAAAAAAAATCAAAAATTCATAAAATTTTAAGGGTAAATATAACACCATTAATATAATTTATTGTAAAATAGTAACATATATCTACATATAAAAAAAATAATTCAAACTATGTATGCCATTCCTGACTCTTGGAAAAAATTACCAATTTTTGTTATCTGTTAAGGGGCCTTTTACATCCCTTACAGATTTTTAATGATATTACGATATTAGTTTTAAGGCTTACTGTGTGTTAGTTTTAAGTTTTAGTATTTTAACTTTGATATTAAATTTAAGTTTTAGTATTTTAACTATAATATTAGTTTTAACCTTCTTACCATTTTTAAATTTTAAGCTGGTTTTAGTTTTATCTGTGATATTAGTTTTAATTTTTTTTACCATTTTTAAATTTTAATCTAGATTTAGTTTTAGAAAATGTAGTTTTATCTGTGATATTAGTTTTAAGTTCTTTAATAGAAGTATTTTTTAAGGTTTTTTATTTTTATTTGATATTTATAATTTTATTCCGGGCGATGATAGCGTGTAGACGTTTTTCACCCACGATAAACAAAAAATCTATTTAGAAGGTCCTCAATTGAGGAAAGTCTGTTATTGGGAAATGACCGTTGAAGAAAGTTTCACTGTATGACAAAAGTACTTACGATAAATATACAAATATCTGCAGTACTGCGCTAAAGCCCACTTTTTACCAAAAAATAAATAAAGATCAAATTCTTTTTGAACAGTTCTTGTAAAGAAAGGAATTTGTAGTATTATTCTTAAAACACTAAACAAAAGGGAAATGCAACTCATAATTATAAAATAAAGAATGTTCAAGTAAATCTTAATTTAAAATAATATAATATTGTAAATTTAAAAAAAGTACATTTAATGAAACTCACCAGTTTTAGTCATGGGAAGTTTGTAAATAATCTGTATATTTAAGAAAAAAATCAATTTTTATTTTATTATTTAGTTGCAAAGTTAATAGTACACGTGATTTTTTTTTAATCTATGTTAGGTTACAATATTGTAAAATTTGCAAGTTGAAGAGGCAATCTGATTACAAAACTAGACAACCTAAAGGAAATTTCCACCTTTAGTTCTAACAATTATGAAGGACCAATACTTCTACAAATAATTTTCTGCAGAAGTGTTGATATTTTCTGTATCAGCTGTTTATAATTTCTGACATTGGATATCTTAATTTTATCAATTTTGGCTTATGTATTACAATGACCAAACCTCATAAGGAAGGAATGGTAATATCAGAAAATAAAGAAACATGAATAAAAAATAACTGTGTAATATATTCTAAACAAAACTAATTATAGATAGGTTAGTAGATGGTATAGTCCTGTTTCTGAAAATATTGACCAAAAAATTTAGAATATCTTAATTACACATACATTTACTTACATAAAAGTAAGGTACTGATTTGAATATAAAGTATCATATTAGAATACTATATATAAGTTAAGGATGTCCAATCAGATAGATACATGGATGTTGAAATAATCTATCGGTATACGGAAAGAAATTATTTTAAATGAAAAACCGTCATTTTGGTTGTAACACTTTACATTTAAATATTTTAAGATTTTAAAGAAATTTATGTTTATATTAAAATATGGGCTAACACACTTGTGGGCAATGTTGCAAGAATTTTCCAAAATTATTTTATTAATTAAGTATACTGACAAAGATAAAAAGGTTTAAATTTATTTTTTCAGGGTTTAATTTGTTTTTCAACTTGCAAATAAAAGTATAAAAAATTAACAATTTAACTCTTTTCTCACCTTTAAATGTGTAATTATTACTTTTTTTTTTAATTTTAATTTTACCTTTTATGTTTACAACTAGTAATAATAATATTAAAAATTAAACAAACATATCCATATCTACATAAAATTTATAACTGTATAAAATTTAACTCAATTAGTTTAAGTGTATATTGACTTACCTACAGTAATTTACAGCTATTTTGCATGAAGATCTCTCTTGCTTCTCTCATTCCACCAAAAAAAAAACTTTAAACAGTTATTTTTAATTACTATTTGGTTTTAGATTTTTATTACTATTTTGTAATGAATTTCTGATAGCGGGATAATATAGGAAAATTTAACATTTCAAGATAAGGTTAGGGAATGAATAAAAAATTCTTGGATGTTTGACAAATAGAAAACATTAAAAAATTGTAAATTAAAGAAGCAGAACTTTAAGGTAATCAAACTGACTAAATTAGGAGAGCATAAAGTGTAATGAAAGTAAAATAATTTAAGGAGAAACCTCTGATTATAATTATCAATGATCCAAGTGTAATAAAGAAATAATAGTGATAATAAATAACAATTTTTTTGGGCAATTCTGAGCAATTTATTGATAAACTTCTAGTTTTTCATATTTAATGTAACATAACAGATACACTTAGGATCAGGAAAACACAAGATGTAAATGTCGGTAAGTAGGTGACACATGTAAGGTCCAAAGTCCACATTATTTCATCAAGTATACTCTAGTCAATTATCCATCAGTTTTGCAACCTCTGTGGAGAGAGATATGGATTAATATTAAGGTTACACTTAAAATTTATGGTTACAATTTTGCAGATAGAGGAAAATAAACCATAAACTAACCTTAATAATTGTCAAGAGTTTGACTCATAGCAGGCCGTTGAAGATGACTGACAGTGCTCTTTGTAAAGTGATTATCTGTCGTACACATGAATAAGAGCACGAAAAATGTGGTATAGTTTCTCTGCAGTAATTATATTTCTATTTAAACATAAATTCAGGCAAGTTTCCCATGACTTGTTTTTGAGCAATACCATACCTTAATAAGTTATCGCTAACCTTTCTCCCCAGAATGGATCTTAAAAAGTCTCAAAAGTTCACAAAAGTGAGGGATAATTGACTAGAGTATTGATAATGCGCCATGGACTTTGAACCAGGACGATTAGCTGCTGTCCAGAACTGCTTTCCAATATTTAGATCTTGAGTTCTCCTGATCCTAAGTATATAATAGTAATTAAGTATGAACAAAATTAAAGTTGATTAATAATTCATTAAAATTACCATTATTAATGGGAGCCGAGTCTATAATTCAGAAGATGGTTTAATAAATATATATCTACCAGCTTGTTTAATACACTAAGAGATAAAATGTGGGGGGAAGATATATATACAGTTAAATCAAATTAAAACTAATATTTTAAAACAAGTTCACCATACAGAATTTCAATTTTTTTTTTCATATGCTAATGAGCAGTTAATTTCATAGTTATTGTTACTTCCTCACATGAGTACTTACAAATTTAAAAAAAAAAAAAACCATTACAATTTTTTCTTTACCAAGGAAAATTGGTAAAAAAAGTTTTATGTTTCAGGAAAGTCATTCTAGGACACAAATAAATATATGGACTCCAAATATATACATATATATATATATGTGTGTGTGTGTGTGTTACATTTAAATGTTTACTATTTATATGTGTTCATCTTGATATAATGAGGTTTGAATTATTTTAAATAACTGTCCTATACTCTTAAAATTTTAATGGCCCGCAAGAAAGAATCATAAATATTTACATTTATTGTAAATCTTCAAAAAAAAATAAAGTATAACAGAAATCAAATAGCAAAATCCCGCACGTACCTTAAGTTTAACTGAAATAAAATACATACAATCAAGAACTGGATGTTTTCTAGTACAATGGAGGGGTGATAAAACATCCTGGGTATTGCAAAGAATAAGTACAAAGACAAAAAAGGAATACAAAAACCAAAAGGTTTGTAAGATATTTAAGTTCGGCTAGGAAATTATTATATAGGAACAACAGCTGTTTTAAAATTAAGAAAAAATATTCAAAATGCCAATACTGCTAAGTGCTTCAATTGTTACGCTTCGTAAAAAAAAAAAAAAAATCGAGCCTAATAAATAAATAATAATTTGCACAGCACTTACCTCGGGTAAAAACCATCAGGCCAGCCAGGCCTTAATAACCCTACATATATAATTAATCAATTCATATGATTTGTTTTAGTACTACATAAATTAACAATACGAAAAGGTTAATCTACCTCCTGAATATCCGCAAAACTTAGCCAATTCGACTCATCGATTTCATATCATATGATGGTCAGTCATACGTTTTATGAATTATCGATACAGTTAAGTCGCTGTAGTTGTTTTGGCAGGTTTGTTGATTTTTCATCTCGGAAAAGTTTTTTCTCTGTACTTAAGAAATTAATTTTAAAAAGTATTATTTTTACATTTCAATAAGGTATTTTAACGTAAACGGAGTGATTCATCGGTATTAAAACTGTCTGCTGCACCGGATAGAAAGGTTATATTGTTTCTTTTAATGGCAGTAAGGTAAACGTTTTTCTGTTTGACTTTTAATATTTTTTTAAACCGTCTGGAACGCCAGGTAAATATCTGAGCCTTCTATAAATAAAAGTAATTGAATATGTTAAATATTTGTTGTACCATCATTCATGTTTTTTCATAAAGAATTAGGCATTCTACTCACTTTTGTTAATGTTTAAAATAATTTGGTTTACAAGTGTCCATTAATTGCCCTACTAATATCAAGCATGTTTGTGAATATAGCTGCAATTATTGTTACTCTTCAGAATATTTACCTTTACTCATTATTTATGGAAAAAGTTTATAGTAATGTTTTTATAAATTTTGGGATTTAATATCTTTAAATGCATTATGACTAACTAAATTTTATATTAAACAGTTGTTTGATGGAGACTACCCTTCCATTAATATTTTAACTTAAAAAATAGAATATATTTCAGATGTGGATTAGAAAAACTTCCATGTAAGTTTTATTGTATTGATACCAGAGGAGTTATTAATTAACTGATACAAATTGAATTGATTAATATAAAACTGAACTGGCGTAGTCACATTACTTTTTAATTTTTTCAATAGATAATCGTGTAAAATATGTACACAAATTTGTTTGTACAGAGTGGCCTCAAACTCACATAACATAAATACAGGTTGGTAACACTGTTTGTTGTTAGATGGTTATAAAAGTTAATCAGAATCATTGAAAATTTTGGGTTGTGCCAGTGTTAAGTTACTGTCACATACAAGAGAGTATTCATTTGAAGAAAGGCTTATTATTATGGTTGTATAAGTGTACATCTAGAGATGAATACTATGAAAACAAATAAAGATTTGTTCAATGTTGAAGCTTTGACTGATGTATCTGATAGGATTCTACTTTTCTGAAGATGTTTTTAATACGAAATTTAATACTTTAATATGCTTGAAATTTATTTTATTCCTTAGCTTCAATTGACTGGTGTGAAATTAGCTGCCATTTCTTAGAGAGATGGAGCTCCAGCTCATGTTTAGTTCTTAAGGGATTTTTTAAATAAACATTTTGATAATTGGAGAACCATTAGGGACCCCAAAATTCAGTGTCTGCCTGGAAGTCCAGTTGTAACAAGCTGTGACAACTTCCTTTGGAGCATAATCAAAGAAAAATCTCCCATTTGCAATTTAGGGATGTTGATGAGCTGAATAATTTCAGATCCTTCAATATGGAAGAGAATGTATAAATCACTTGACAACTGATAAAACTGTGCAGACAATGTAAGAGCATATATAGGTTTAATTTAAAGTAAATTTTATTTGTAAAAAATATTAAATAAATGACAAACAATTTATGTAGTTCCTTATTTGGAAAGAAACTTTGTGGCTATGGTGTACATATCAGTAATTATTTTATATCATATTGTGTTGTCAGATTTTTATTTATTATTTTCTATCAAATTTCTCCTAATTAGGTGAGAGCTTATACTTCTTCAGTTTTTTTATATGTGCTGCCCTTGAAATATGTTTTTTTTTTTTTAATTAGATATTAATGTGTTTTGAAAAATATGAAAAATAAACAGAATGTAGCAGTCTCATTTATTATTTTAATGGAATTGTGATATTAATTTATTTGAAGAAGCAAAGAAGAGTAAACTATATGACACTACTGAGTTTTTTACCAGATTCCAAGTTTTTTTACAAAGTTTTCTTTTTAATTTAAAAGTACAACACAAAAAAAAGAAAAACAAAACAAGTAGAGCATATAGGATTATTGGCTATACAAACTCTGTGACATTACATGCTTCATATTGCTTCCTAGAATTATGCACTTTTTAAAAGTTTCATTTTGTAATTTATAGTCAGTTGAGTAATAAGGGTACAATCAAAAGGGAAGTCATTACAGAGATAAAGTTGAGGGTGTTTAATAACATTTTGGTGCCAGACATTGCTTTATGGGTTGACAGCTTCCTTGTACTGGATAAACACAAGAGCTCTTTTTTTTGCAGCTAAAATAAAATACCTTAGAAGAGCAATAAGAAAAGCATGTTCAAAAATTGTTAGTTTTGTCAAAATAAATTGTTAGAGGCAAATAAACAAAATGTAAGTAATTGAAATAAAAGATTGGCCTTATTGGAGTTTTTGAGGTAAATTTGGACACAGAATAGTGTCTTTATAATGGTGCATCTGAGCACATGTATCATGATCTAAAGAAGTTTGGAAAGTATATACAGCTTAATGAACTGAAAACAATAAGAATAGCTGATGGTTCGGTAATCACTGCAGTTGATATTAGGACTGTTTTTATTAAATTGTATGATGGAAAAAGTTAATAAATATGAAGATGAAAAATATGCTATATAAACCTGATTTAAGTATGAATCATATCTCACAGGGCCAGACTGTGAGGTTTTTATTTGAAGTCAGATGCCTATGAAGCAAAATTAATTTACAAAAAACAAATAAGAGTCTGCACTGGCGAGACTTAAATCAAATTCTTCACATGATGTTTTGCTTGGATAACCAGAATTTTGTAGACCAAGATGATTGTTTATGACTGCTGATAGCCATATTGAACTCGAATATAAAACCTTTAATCAAGTGGCATAAAAGTTTGACAAATCAAACTTACAAAAGTTTTTTGAATCAAAAGGTATTACATGTGAAGATAAAAATGAAACCGTGTTCTGCAAAATCTGATTGCAGGGACAAAAACATCATGACTCATTCAAATGAAGTAATTCACAATCAGCTGAAGCTGGAAACCATAATCCATGCTGATGCCTGTGGTCCTATGGAAGGTAGCTCTCGTTACATGTTTTTCTTGAAAGATGACTATTAGCATCATAGACAGGTATATTTTTTTAAACATAAGCATGAAGTTTATGGTAAGCTTCAACTTTTTATGAACCATTGGTGAAAATTCATTGGGTAAGAACATTAAAATCTTAAGAACTGATAATGAAAAAGAGTTTGTTATTTGCAGGGTGAGAAAACTTTTGATTCAGCAAGGAATATAAGATCTGACTACTTGACTACTTTTCCTTATAATGTTGACTAGAATGGTCATCTGAATGAGAGATTCGTATGATCATTGAGGCAGCTAGAAGAATGATGGCAGCAGAACATCTAAGCAAGTCATTTTAGGCTAAAGCAGCAATTGCAGCTGTATATCTGATTAATAAGACTGGGACAGGTACAGTTAAAAGTAAAACACTGTATGAATTATGGAATAATAATGTTAGCGCAATAGTCAACAAATAGCCGTGTGAGGATAATGAAGTAGGTATTCACAATAAAATTCTGTGGTAGAAAAAGGCTGTAATAATGTAACTTCAAAGTCATAAGACAGAGACGTGTACCATAAATAATATAACAATAATTAATTTACATTTTTAAAATATAAATCAATTGCATCAGTAATGAATAACATTAAAGTGTTCACTATACATCCTTTAGTAAAATGAATAATTATGGTATATTTTGAGTAATATAAAAATGATAGATACCAAAATACCATAAATAATAATAATGATGATGATGATGATGATAATAATACTAAGTCTTCAAATAAGACAAAAAAATTAAATGGCCAGAATTTAAAAAAAATAAGAGAATTATTATTTTCTTAAGTTGTGTTATTACACAACTTAATGGCCTGTAAAGAGAGATTCGATATAAAGTGTAAAATATAAACATGAAGATATAAAAAAAAAATATTAAACATTTGAATTAATGATATTAATATAATTGATCATAAATTTATAATATATTCAAAAGCAAAAATTGTTTAATCAGCAATAAACAACAATAATAGAAGTGTTACTTTACCACAAATATTAATACAAATAATACACTTTACGGAAATAATTACCTGGAGTCTATTAAATCCTTTTAAACCAACAATATTTAAAAAAGCCATAAATTTACAATTACAAAATATGTAACATACTGTTATTGTTATTTTCAATCAATATCATTACACAATAAAAAACTTAACAAAAAACTCACTTTACAATATTTCCACATAATACGAAAGATCGATGATACTTGAAGACGAGGCATAGAGCTTGAATATATGAGAGGACGCATCCAGATATCCAGGACTACGGAAATAAAACAAGAAGCGAAGAAGAACGACAACTGAAGTTTAATAGTGGAAATTAAGTAAGTAAGGACTGATCGCACACCAACAGCCATGTAAAGAAATAAAACTGCTTGATATAATTTCACTTAACGCTGCGAGTAATATTGAAAACGAATGTTCCAACAAAAATTAAAACTGATAACGGTACAGCGACCAATAAAGATGCCAAAAGAAAATAATAAAGTCACTAGCAGCAGAGCCGGGCTGGTTCCGAACAGCATGGAATCTTATTCAGATTGAAGAGAATTAATACAATTATTGAAATCATTAGAATGCGAAGGACAAAGAAAACTGGTGAGCCCAGGAACCGATGAAATGTGTCCTATTCGCTACATTGGTAGATCCAGACTGAATAAAAAAAGGACGATAGAACAAAAAAGAGCACTCACCAACATACGCACGCACCTGCAAATGTGTGAACAGAGTGAAAATGAGTCGCGGGAAAGGAAAAAGAAAGATGCAACCAGCTGCAATAATTGCGAAATAAGAGTGTGTAGTAGCATTTCACAACACTGAGTCACACATCCATCGAACAGGAAAAAGCAATAACAATAAACATAAACAAAAAATAAATCAAACTTAACAATAAGCAAAATTTTGATTAAAACCATTGTTAAGTAGAAAAGTGTGGGCAATAAACCAAAAAGGATGAAAAAGAAGCTTGATCTTAAGAGTAGAAATGGAATCTTTGTAGGGTATGGTGAAAATACGAAAGAAATGAGAGAGAATACAAAAGATGTAACGTTAGAAAGAGATGTTACTTTTGTTCCATCTAAACTGAATAGTCTCTCCTTTTTTGATTGTATTGCCAACAGTAAATAAGATTGTACTGACAGCAAATGGGATTTTAGAATTATCAAAGCAAAATAACTCAATTTAAATCTAAGTTAGTTGCCAGAGGGTTCATGTAAAAAGGCTCAGTGTATAATGTTTATTTTCCTGTTGCCAAATTAATTATAGTTAGATTAACGTTAGCTGGTAGCGTAAATTTTGGTTGACCTGTTAGGTAAATGGATATATGTAGTGCCTTTTAGCATGGCGAATTGAAAGAAAATGATTGACTGAGAATTGCAATTTGCCAAATGATAAAATGTACAACTTAAGAAAGCAATTAATAGTTTAAAAACTTCTCCCAGATGCTAGTATGATAAATTTGATGAATTCATGTATCTCAGAATTTTGTAAAGTCAAATAATGATTATTGTTAGTATTTCAGATGATCCAAAGTTTTAAAAATCTATGTAGTAATTTATGTTGATTTAATTATTACAGGCTCAAATAAATAATTAATATTTGAAAGTATAAAATGATGAGTAAGTTTAAAATGAACAATGCTGATCAAATTTCATATTATTTAGTTATTATTATAGAATAAAATTTAAAAGGTGGTGGGATAACTTTGATTCAAAGTAATTATCTAGAAAATAAAATAAAATTTTTAAAAATTTTTGATTGTAAGACTGTCTCTACTCCAGTTGATAATAATTTTTATTATAATAATTTTCTGAGAGAAAAACCAGAAAACACTGAGGTAGAAAATAAGTATCAAAGATTAATAGGTTGTATTATGTGTGCAGTGTTGGGGAACAGACCAGATCTGTGTGCAAGTATTAGTAGTGTTCTAAATAGTTACCTAAGTTGTGCTAGTAATGATTTATTAATATATCTAAAAAAAAGAGTATTAAATTACATTAAATGAACTCTTCATTCTAAATTAGAGGTAATAGTAAAGATTCTACTGTTGATACTCTAGATGCTAACTGGGGTGGTGACACCACTGATAGTGGACATTACAATGAAATTTTTAATTGTACTTTATCTTGGTGTTTAAAGAAACATTCTTTTGTTGCTCTGCCTTCTACTGAGGCAGATTATGTAGCCCTCAATCAATGTGTCTGTGAGGTTTGTTTGTTTCAAAATACTTTAATTAATTGTATATGACAGAAATGCAAGTAATTTAGATGTACTTTTATTTGAGGACAAATAGCACACGTGTATTATTACAGTAGTAGAAGTAATAGTAGCATAAAAAATGTAAAAACAATTGAAAAGAATACATGCAGTATATGAGAATTTTTATTTTTATTTGAGTTATTAAAATTACATTTAAGTAGTAGATGGCTGTCTGTCATTGTGTATATTTTTTTGAAGCACTCCACAAGTTTGATGCCTTCAGTAACAGTAGAAAATGTTTTACAAAGAAAGTTTGGATATTTTCATATTTAATTTTTGTATATAAATAAGGCATAATTTTCATCCTTGTTCCTGAATATAAAATGCATTTTAAAAAAGAAGTGTTCAAATATCACAATATTTTAATCTTTGTAAATTTAAATTGGTAAGGAAGTATAGGATGTGGGAAAGACAGTCCCAAGGAAGTTTAGGGAAAAAATAGCCAGACTCAATGATACTATTATTTTTTTTTATCCCTTGACCAGAATAATGTTTTCTTGAATAGATGTTTAAATTTTTCTTCACTACTTTTTTTAATTAAGGGGGACTAAAGGAAATAATGGATCCGGAAAACAGGGGACTCTGAACCACTTGGGAACATTAACGCCTCATTAATAGAGCTTCAAAGGGCAAGAGATTGGGGACCTCTTGTCCCAGAGTTAAACATGTTTAAAAAAAAATAGTTAAAATATTTGTGAATAAATAATTAATTAATAAATACTTGTAAATTAGTAGTTAAGAGCAGTATTTAAATTTGTTTCTGTGTTACTGATGGAAGTGGTTTCCTGGATGGATGAACAAGATTTTGATCCTTATGAAGTCTACTGATGATCCGCTGCAGGATCCTAAAAATCAGACCTCAAAGTTTCATTTACTTGTGTTATGTTTTTTCTCATAATCATGCCAATTTATTTATTTATATTAGTAAATTATCGAGGAATTCAAATAAGAGCTGATAAGGGGGATAGGTTGGATGATGTAATCATCCTTATATTCATGATACTTGGAAAGAAATAAACTTTTAAACAGTGAAAAAGATTTTTCAGATTGGTTCAGTAGTTCATTAGATTACCCTATTTGTCCTGGTGTACATAATCCTGGGACTTTGTGTAGATATTTATTATAAGTTTACTATATCATTGCTATTAAAAACATTTCTGTGTAATACATATCCTAACAAGTGTAGTAAAAAAATTTTAGAAAATAAATTCTCTGTTGTGTTTAAAAAATGTAGCTCATTAGTTTTTTTATTTTATTTTGTTTCAGGAAGAAAATTATTTCAAAAATTGTTCTTGTGTTAATTTTCTTTAACTAAATAAAGGTAAATTAATTAAGATAAAATTCTTCATGTCTGTTTCAGTTTTGATGATTGCTTGCAAAAGTTAGTGAATTTTGTATTTAAAACTGTTTTTATTTTCCTGTTTAAAATACTGAATTTTATGAAATGGCATCTAAAGCTAAACATAATACAGAGAAAATATGTGTTAATTGGATTATGAATTCATTTTCTTCATTAATAGAATTCTACAATTATGTAAAAAATCAGAATTATGGACAAATTGTCACCTTAAATTATGCTCATTTAACATCACAGTCAAAACCATTTGTTGTTTTGGTAAGTATTATTATTATTGTTGTATTTTTCTTCTTTTTATTTACAATCCTTCTCTCTTTCTCTTTAATCTTAGTTTTTCCTCTCCTACCTTCCTTTGACTGACGTTCTACCATAATATACAAGGTGTGATAAAAAATACAGTGAATGAATTTTTATAGCAGAAATTACGCTGCATCTATTTCAACTAGTGCATCTCATACCCTCATGTTTTGAGACAGGCAGTGACAAGTTTGAACACGTTCTGGCTTGTCAGTCTGCTTCTGTAGCCGCTACAGTGAGGTCGTGTTTGCAGTGTCTGTTGTGAAACATGGATCTTGAACAACGCATTAACATTAAGTTTTGTTTCAAGTTGAAAAAAGTGCCAAAGAAGCTTATGAAATGTTAAAATCAGTGTATAGTGATAATGTGGTAACTTTGAAGACTGTTTAAAAGTGGTATGAGCGATTTAAAAGGGGAAATGAGTCGGTTAAGAATGAGGAACGGTCGGGACGTCCTTCGACCCCAAAAACAGATGAAAATGTGCAAAAAGTGGCCAAACTTTTTCGTCAAACAGGCGAATGACTATTCGAGAGCTTACTGAAGAACTTAACATCTTCTACAGGTCCATGCAAACATTTGTTTGCATGGGCCAACAGCTTTCTTCTTCATCATGACAACGCGCCGTGCCACAAGTTGCTTTATATTCGCGAGTTTTTGGCTGCTAAAAATTTCCTGTCTGTCCACATCCGCCTTACCAGATTTAGCACCATGCGACTTCTGGCTCTTCCCAAAAATAAAAAATGTGCTAAAAGGGAAACATTTTGACACCATTCCTGACTTCGAGAAGGCCGCGATAGAGCAGCTGAAAGCCATTCCAAAAGAAGCCTTCCAGTCGTGGATTCAACGTTGGGATAAGTGTATTTCTTGCCAAGGACAGTACTTTGAAGGAGATTAGTTCATATTTAAGGTAACTTTTTTACTTTGTTCTTTATAACATAATTCACTGTATTTTTTTATCATACCTCATATATTCAAAACCATGACTGAATAGTCTTATGAGTTGGAATACAAACTTGTACATATTTATAGTTTTTATGATATATGTTTGTATTACCCTCACTAGCATTAGTTATTGTTTCTCATTTCTGCAAAAATGGCAGATAAAAAGAAAATTGAATTTTACTGTTTTTTTTTTCTTCTAGACATTCTCCATTATTTATGTAGGTTGAGATTTCTTGCTTGTCCTCATTTCTTCATGTCCTAAACTTTATTCCTTGTGAAATACTTCTCCATCAATTTTCCTTTTTATTCTTTCCTCCATCTCTTTTAAGTAGAATAGGGTCTGCCTCTTACATATCCCTTTCTTTCCCTTCCTCTTTTGGTCTTCCCTCCATTTCCATTATTTATAGTAGGGTCTGTTTGATTTATATCACAGTTTGGTACTTCCAATGTAGTATTTAAATTTCCTTTCAAAATACAGACAGTAATCTAAGGGACTTACCGCCTGTTCCAAAAAAATGATTTAATTTAAAAAAAAAAAAAACAAATCTGTTGTAGCATATTTAAAATTATAACAATGAAAAATTAACCAGTAATATGCTGCTTCCATCAAGGGTAAGAATTCCTTGAAAAGTTCTGACAGGGTCCAGCAACTACTGGGAGGGTACAGAAAATAGCGTCAAGTGAGACTTGTTTGTCTTCTACTGTGATTTCTATGATTATAACATGTGTTACAACTAAAATTCATAGTTATTGATATTGATAAATTCTTCGCTGAATTGGGATTTGCAGATCTTGGTCAAGCGACTACTTTTCAAATTCCAATACATCTTACCATTGGAAAATATATTGCAACATATATGCTGCAACCGGAATATAGTGCTGGGGAGTTTGCTGCTAAATCTCTGATAATTTCATTTCTGATCTTTTGTCTGCATGGTAATACCAACAAATTAAATTCCCATCGTTAAAGATGAGCCTTCCAAATAAAAAACTCACTTATCATCCATCACATACTAAATGCTATTTGTGTTAATCTTTTAGTAAACTGCTCTAAGAACCCTATTGTGAGATATGTTGTATTATAAATTGTGGATATGAAATGAATAGTAAGATACATACTGAGAAGGAAATGAAGTTACTTTTTCCCTCATTACATGCCCCACAATTTTCATTCATTTTGCTGCCCCCCTTTTTTATACTTAACCCTTTATTCTGTATATATTGGCAACACTTAAGGCTAGACTTTATTTGTTTTGATGAGGTAATGACTTGAACAAAAAATATGCTTGGATAGATACTACAAACCAGTCTATTGGTATTAATATTGACTGTATTTGGTAATAGTTTTGGCCTTTTAGTAATTTCTCTATTGCTAATATAATATGAACCTCATTTTGTCAATAGTAGTGATTCATGACAAAGTCAGATAGAAAGTTATTCATAACTTAACTATTTCAGAAAGAAGACTTGTTAAATAAAAGTAAACAATAACAAAATAAAAACTTAACAACCTACCTTCATGAACACTTAACTTGGAATATAAAATTAATTGCAACTATTGTATCTTCATTCATTACATTGTGATCATTAAATCATCTCATCTTTCTATTGTATCATTAGTGTAGTAACAAGTTTTGATGACTTGATACTGCATCACCCTGCATTGCTAAACATGCATCTGTTTTTCATACTTTAGGGAAGATACTGCCCTCAACTACTTTTAATGGTGAACCAGTTGCTGCATGCACATGGGTTAGATTTTTAGCTTCTACTAAGCTCTAGTATGTTCCTGCTTGGACTGCAGCTGTCTGAGTTATTCATTTGCTTGGTCCACTTCTCTTAGATTGCTAAATGTAGTCCATCATTCATTCATCCATCTTGCTGCAGGTGCATTTTGTTCAAACCCTGTGGTAAGTATACTGCTGGAATGTGATGAGCCATCTCTTTGGAATAGGTGAAAACAAATGATCTGCACTTACTATAGCTCATATTTTTAAGCACAATGAAATCATCCAACATTTGATGCAGTGTTCTCTAACCAGTATCGATTCACCTAGAAAAGCTAAGATCTACTGCTTCACTAGCATCATAGCTCACCTTTTCTGAGCTATAAATATACAATTACCTCCAGTCTTTACTCTTACTTCATGTTATTATCCCCCTTGCGGCATTCTCTTGTTAATTACTGCTTTGATCTTTATTAGTATCATTAAAAAAATACAAATCTAGTTATCTTACAAAATGAATTTTACAATATTATTAATAGCATGTATCCTTTTGCTACAGTTATACGGACAGCTCTAAAAACATTAATTCTATTGATTTTGTTTTTGTGGTTGGCAACAGAACATATATCTTTGGCCTACCAAGCATCACCAGTATTTTTGTTGCGGAGCTGTATGCCATTAATAAGGCCTTATATATAATTAGCGTAAGATTTTGACCTGTTCTTGTTTGCTCAGATTCCATGAGTGCTTTACAAGCAATTAATGGTGTATTCTCTAGACACCCTGTTTTCTGTGAGATTTAGTCTGTTATTTGGCAAATGAATCACCATAATATAACAGTGAGCTCCTGTTGGATCTCCAGCTGTATTGGGATTTCAGGCAGTCAGCATGCTGATGTGGCAAATGAGGCTTGATTCCAGGCTCTTTTCACAATTGCGTCACTTCAAACAATCTTGTCTATTTTCTAAAGAGGGTGATTCATGATGAGTAGAGAGGTGAGTGGGATGCTAATATTAGCAATAAACTTTATCCAATAAAGAATACTATGGAGCTTCTCATGCAGAAATAACCATCGAGAGGAGGTTTTTGCCTTTTGCAAATAGGGCAGACTAGGCTCACTCACAGTTATCTGATGACACAAACAGATACACTCATCTGTGCACACTACTACTGCCAACTAACAGTGCACCACATCATTTTTGATTGTATCTGTTAAGCAGCATATTGCAACTTTAATCTCGGGGCTAATATGTGAACTGGGATAATGAAATGTTATCATATGTTTTAATTTCTTAGGCCCGACCATCTGTATTCAAGTATTTCAGTTATTGTAGTGTTTTTCATTTATTCTTGCTATTTGCCTTAAAGCAGGGAGTAATTTTATTATTTTAAATGAAATAAATAATGTGATTTACAAAGAAAAAAATTATTGTGTCGGTTAATATATTTAAAATAATGTTGTTTAAAAAATAAAATATTAAGCATTACTTATTGTAAAAAACTATTATGGTAATATGAAATTAATTAATCAATATTATTGTCTTAGATTGATTACTATCTTACTGCTAAATAGAGAAAAAGGGTTACTAACAACATTTTTTTTTTTACCTCCGGAACCACCGTTAAGGTGGTTCTCCGGAATATATGAGATTCATCTCATCTTCAGAGGATGAGATGAATGAATTGTAGTGTGTATGAAAAAAGCTATGCCTGACCGGGATTCGAACTTGGGACCTCTGGATGAAAGGCTGAACGCTACCACTCGCACCACGGAGGCCAGCTACTAACAACATTTATAGTAACTATCTTCCTGTCACATTATACACAGCTGATTTTCAACCTGTATTTTGGCCAAGTCAAACATTGTAGCCTTATGAGGAGCCCTCCCATATGTCATGTTCCGAACTACCCCACATATACGAGGTGTGTCCAAAAAAAAATCTGACAACTTTCAAATCTCCACGCCAATGTATGTAGTGAACTAAGTGAAGTACAAGTGTAACCAGTAACTTCTCCTGAACTAGCCAGATGCCGCAGTTATCAACAGAACCTATTAGTTCATGCACAGTGCGGCCTTGTTTAGAGTGCTTTGTTGATGTTTGTCAGATTTTGTAATTGCTGAAAATGACGTAGAGATCAAAACAACAATTTTGCACTAATTTTTGCTTCAAAATTGAAAAAAGTTGTGCAGAAATTATTGAAATGATGCAGAAGGCCTTTGGAAACAAATGGATGAATAGCATACAAATAAAAGAGTGTTACAAATGGGTTTAAAAATGGCCGCACATCTGTTGACAGTAACCCACGTTCTGGCGGACCTTCGACCACAATAACACCAGAAAATATCGAGCGTGTGCGACTTGCAATTGAAAAAGATCATCATTTGACTGTGCATGAACTAGGAAGTAACCTTGGAATTCCAAAAACAAGTGTTTGGAAAATTTTAACCGATAATTTGGAAATAACTCATTTGTTCAAAATTCATTCCAAAAATGCTCTCAGTGGAGCAGAAAAACCTTCACTTCGAAATCATCCAGGATAACTATGCATTATGAATACGCTACAACAGATCAGACGATTAACAAGAATTTTACCTTCAAGTTCTAAGAAGATTGCGTAACGCAGTGAGGTAAAAACGACCGCATTTTTGGGCTACCGGCAACTGGCTTCTTCATTACGATAATGCGCTAGCACATTCATCAAATGTTGTGCAACAGTTTTTGACAAAATACCAAAATAGGCAACTTCGCCAGCCTCCGTACAGTCCTGACAGCCCCCTGTGAGTTTCGACTGTTTACAAAACTGAAAATTCCATTCAGAGGGCACTGGTTCAGCGGCACAGAGACGATTCAGAAAATGCGGCAGGAGCAGTTAAGGCATCCCAAAACCTAAATTTCAGAAATATTTCAGAAAGTGAAAAGACAGATGGGAGGGTGTTGTACATTCAATTGGGGATTACTTTGAAGGATACCACAAACCAGATGAAAAGAATTATGTCAACGCGGAGAATTCAAAATAGATCGGATTCTTTTGGGACACCTTGTATGGGACAATAACTTCAGCTGTCCACCTTGTTCGTGGTTGGCAGAGATATCTTCAAAAGGTAGACTTCATGCTCTAGTATTTTGTCCACTTTGAAAGAACCCAGTCATTCAGATCTGGCTTTGCTTCCTTCTAATTTTATGTCAGTTATATGAGTTCTGCATGACACAAACTGGTCAGAAATGAATTCTACTGCCCCTTTGATATATTCTCTACATATTATGAATGAACATTGTACTCTTCATCTTGAACTATGTAGTAATTGTTTTATTTAACTTGTACTGCACAACTTGAATTGACATGTTAATTTGTTGCCATTGGAATATTCTACCTTTCAGTTTGACAAAGCTATCACATGGAAAATTCATCTACTGATGTGGTTAACTGTGTGTCTTAGGAATTAGTTGTTAGTTCCACTTTTAACATTCCTTGTCTACAAGATGAACCGTGAGCATTTTGTCAATACTTGATTTCATAAATACTAAATGGGTGTTGCTCAGTGATTACCATTTGATTCATTCCTGTTGATTTTTCTGAACGCTATAGTCTGTTTCTGGTAATAAAAAGAGTACTACTGTTTGTCACCATCTTACAGAAGATGCTGTGGTACTCATGAGCTTAACAATTCATTGGTTAAAGGATTGAGTACCTGACTCTGTAGAGTTCCTGGAATGATAAAAGTTCCATATCCTGTAAGTAAGTCTCTGACTATAAGGATATTTAAGGACTACACATTGTTGAAATATTCTGACTTTCATGTCGTAGAATGACTTTTCATTAATTGTAGTCAGTTTATATATTTTTTAATCTTTCCATTACCTTATTCAGATCTAGAAATGATTGAAAATTCCAACTATATGCTAATATGTCAGATAAATGTTGCACCATCAATACCTCATCATTAATTGCATAAAATAGTATATAAATTTTTCTATACAAAAAGCCAAATATAATTTAAATTGATACAGACCATGAGATGTTGATAAAGGTGGTCTGATTTTTTTGTACTTACATCTTCCATTATTCCAGTTTGAGGTCTAGGGTAATGGAAACCATTGCTTCAAATAGGGCATTGATATCAACAACAATTGTTAGCCCATTTACTCGGGTGGTTAATGGATCAAAACAATTAACTCATGCCTACTTCTTGAAAAATTTTTAATCAAACGTTTGTTATTAATATATTGTAGGCAAAGGTTCCATGAGAATATTAAGCGGAACTTATTTATTTATAGCAGTTTTTAAAATAATAAATAATGTGTTTTCAATTCAAACTTTTTTTTACATAGTTTGGGAAATTTAAAGTCATAATTATTCTTAACATTTTTTGTGAAACATGCATTGTTTTGCCATAAAATGTATATAAATATTTAGATCTATTAATTTATATAAATAAATTTCCTTCCAGGAAGTAAATAACTAGATTTCTGAATTATAATGTCAGGGGTCTGCATTTGCAGACTACTGCAGCAAATGAAAATTGAAATAAAAAAAAATGAAATGATTTCATTTAATTGAAAAATTAAATTCAGTTATTTCTAATTATTTCTAAATTCAGTTACATTCTAATTATATTCTACTTTTAAGTTACAGACTGTGAACATAAATTTTCTCTTCAGATTTTAGCAAAGCCATGAACTTACTAATAAAAATGTTTGGGTTCCCCTAACTTAGCACAAAATTCAGGCATGCCCCTCTTATTACTTTGGGATTTTGGGATCTACTCTTATGCTTGGCAGTTTATACTGGAGTAACTCAAGTTAGCTTAGTAAGGTGTAAATTTTTCTTCCATTCTTCTTTCTACAGTGATTTCCTCTGTAACTATTCTTATAGTTAATGTGATTACTTCAACTGCTTGTATTTCATTATTATTTTTCTCATACTTTCCATTTTACCTAATAACTATTCTACAACTGCCGTATTTCTAAATTTACTTAATTCTTCTATTGCAGCATCATATTAATCTTTAAATGTATCTTATCACTCGTATAAGATTAAATGCAACTATCAGATGGCATTCAATATTGGATACAATATTGAATATCTATCATAAAATATCTTAACAAATTTTAATTTTATGATTTTAATGTTATGTTAAGTTGTGGCATTGTAATATACATATTGCTTTTAAAGTATTTCTTTGTAATAACCATCATTTCAGGATGACAAATAAACATAAATTTTAAATTTGTATATGTGTTTTGCAGGAGTTTATGTTTATAGTAGCTAAGAAAATTTTTCTTCTTTTACATACCAAGAAGAAATCTTTTTTTTTACATAAATCAGCAGTATCATGTACAAATTCAAAAAATTTGTCATATGCTCTACTTTTGTTATATCTTAATAGAAATTTTCTACTTGTTCATCACCCAATGTACTAAAATTTGAAAGGCCAAAATCAAGATAAAAATGGTAAAAAGTGGATTTTTTATGATAGTGTGCAAATTTTCAAAATTAAACAATATCTCCTCTATTAACAGTTTACTACAAAGTGGCTTGAAAGTCTCCGTTCCCCCTAAGTTAGAACTAAAAATCTGTAATGAGTTATAAATAAAAAATTTTATATAATAATGAATTATTTTTTTTACTCACTTTATATATTTTTTAATCTTTCCATCACCTTATTCAGATCTAGATATGATTGAAAATTCCAACTATATGTTAATATGTCAGATAAACGTTGCACCATCAATACCTCATCATTAATTGCATAAGATAGTAGATAAATTTTTCTATACAAAAAGCCAAATATAATTTAACCGATACAGACCATGAGATGTTGATAAAGGTAGTTTGATTTTTAGAGTAATGGAAACCAATTAATTTTAATGATCCAGTGAGTCTGTGTATTCACCTTCATGTTGCATGCACAATTCTATATGTCACTACATCCTCTACAATATGCCATGGGGCATTTCTAGTGTTACATCATGGAAGGCGTCCCTTACAACGTCACGCAATTCTTCATTTGTGGGTGTAACATTGTGCTGATATATCTCCCTTGATAATTCCCCATAATGAATTGTATGGTGTGGTGAGATCAGGATTTCATGGTGGCCATGATAATGGAGCTGGAATACCACTCCAATCCAAGATCCTGGAAATTTTTCATTCAGAAATGGCATGGAGTGATAGAGCAAAATGTGCAGGTGCTCCATCCTGCTGTAATCATACTCATTCCATTAGATCCTTTGCTTGGAGCTGTAGTATTAATCATGCCTCCAACATATTTAAATAAGTTTATGAATTCACTGGCCCGTCAAAAAAAATAAAGACCAAACAAATGACGAAGCTGCCTTTCCATCCCATGACGTGCAGTGGATTTCTTTCCTACTCTGCCATTTAATAAAGATTTTATTTCTCCCAAAACACCACATTTCTGGCATGTGAACTGTGATAGTATGCACATTTTTTAGTAAAAAACACCTTTCCACAGTGTACTGCAGCTATTCATGGGACTCTGCTGATTTCCTTGCCACCTCCTTTCTGACAGACAATACTGCGATTCCCACCAGAGACTATGTTGTGTTTATGGCGAGGCCAGCCTTTGTGCATTGTAGAGGAGGTTGTAGTTGGTGAGAGCCTGACATTACCATTTGTGCAGGTGGATGGTGTCAGCTAGATTTCTCCTCCTCCGATGTAATAGATGAATTGAATTCCAAGGAAATAGAGTACGGAAATCTTCAGATACTGTTCAATGTTTCTTGGAAACAAACAAATGCTGATACATAGTGGTTGGGAAGTCACCAAACCCCTAAAGTTAAAGTTAACGAAAAATATGAGTTAGGATATGTGTTTAGAACGTACAGTATTTTCATTGTGGCTGGTGGCAACAGTTTTTGTACAACGTTAAACAGTCTGAGTAAAAGGCAGTTGTGCTAAAATAGCTGAAACAATTAGTTATAGTGTTGAGGAGCATTAGTACAAGCGTATGAGTTAATGAACGACAACATATGAATCAAACAATGACACTACTTGTGATATATTTCGGCAATGTTTTAATAAGCTGCCACCACGAAAAGCAACAATTTGGCTTGGGAAAAACATGCGTTTGAATTAGGCAGTGTTAAAGTTATTGTGGTTAGAAACATGAGCAGCTATTGCAATTTCTATTGAATAGTCCCCAATGAAATCAACTTGTAAACAGTCAGCTGATATTTGTATACCGCATAACAATGCAAGACTGCATGAAAAAGGATTTGAAAGTTGGGCCATTTTGTCCAAGGTTCATAATGAACTTTCAGATGCAGATATGAAATGTCATGATGTAGCAGAGATTTTTTCTAATAAAACATGGCGGGATGCAACATATGTCTGTAAAACATGCATACAATTTTAAAATTTATGTTTATTTGTCATTCTGAAATGATAGTTATTTCAAAGAAATACTTTAAAAGCAATATGTATTTTTTTTTTTTTTTTTTGTTTTAAACTATAACTGATAACTCTATGATAACTAATTTTAACTCCACAAGCAGCAACTTGTTACTATTATGATATCACTGATGATTTAATTCTATATCCTCTATTAAGCTGTTAACTTTTTATTTTATAGTAGTTCATTTTTATTATAAAAGTATTCTTTTCAAAATAGTTGTGTTTATTTCATTTTTCAATCCTCAGTGATATCATAACAGTAACAAGTTGCTGCTTGCGAAGTTAAAATCAGTTATCATAGAGCTATCAGTTTTAGTTTTATGTAAGTGATAAGATAAAAAAGATTTACGTTCTCTGGGAGTATGAAGGAATGTTTACAAAACCAAACTCAAAATCATTGACTCTAAAAAATGTATAACTGACAAAACTGCCATCCAATAACACCACAGGTTCTAACAATTAATTTTAAATAACTGTACTGTAGAAAGGCAAGTTTACAAAATTCGTGCTATTATAACACTGATAATTATCTTAGATTATGTACTTTATCAAAATTATTAGAAGTTAATGAATAAAGTATATTGAATGGCTTTAACAAAGATAGAGTTCTTTTGTTAAAAGTGCATTACTAAATGAAATCTGAAGGTAAAATGCAACAAACATTTCTTTTTCATGGTTTCTTCTATTTTTTTTTTAAAAAAGCTTAATTGTTCATATTTCAGAAACAGAAATACCGAAAACTGGATTTCACCATCAAATTTCATAGAACTTTTGCAGATCATAAATTATATGTAACTAATAAAATTAGATTAAAGATGGTAGATGTATATTTCAGATTATGTAAAATTTTTATAAATATTATGCATCTGTTTTTATTGTTTAGTCAAACTCAGATGTTTTATAATATGATCCTGATTCCAGATTCTTTTTTTTTTAACACCATGTACATCAGTATCAAGTAGTTTGGAGTAAAAGTGTTTGCAAAAACAGAAATGAAGTCTTGTTTATTTAAATTTTATTTTTAAATTAACAGTTAAAACAAAAACATTTTTCATGATTTTGCATTTTTGGAAGTTTAGTGGGAAATACAGCTAAAGGTGGCAGAAATATAGAGGATTATATAGATGGGAAAAATTATCTGAAATGACAAATTTATGATTTCATAGCTCTATACTATGACCTGAAATTGACAAAGCTCTGAAGATTAAAAAAAAAAAGAATAGATAACTGGAAATCGGTGACAGATCAAATGAATTATATGATGCGTGAGAAAACATACATTAGTAAGAATTTTGAAACTAAAGAATTGTCCCAAGGTTACAATAAAAGGATTATTTTTACTTACTAATGAAAATTGGTAAAGATAAATATAAGAACTACAGCATTGTAAGTCTAACAACACAGTTTCTAAATTATTACTGTTTATTATCATAGCATTAGTTTGTTATATTTACTTTTGAAAGTTTAAATTGGATTTACTTTCATTTATTACTTAAATTCACTGATTGAGAAATTGAATAACTGAATGTATATCTTTTTCTCTATGTGCTGTCTCCTTTAAGAAGGTTGGCTGTCATCATGGCAATTTTTGCTTTTGATGCTACACCTCAGAACATACTAGTTCTGTCTAGTTGAATTACTAGATAGTAATTCAACTACTTTTGAACTACTATCTTAGGTTATTCAACTTGGAAATATGTTTGGTACCTATACTTCTTTTGCCTTGCACCTTCCTTGTATAATAGTTTGCAACAGTGCATACTTTTCTCCACTCAACATGTGCCCCAGGTACTGCAGTTTCCTAATTTTAATCGTATTTATGAGTTCTCTCTCCCTTCCCAATCTCTTCAACACCTCTTGGCTTGTTTTTCTGCTTACCCTCAGAACCCTTCTATACACCCACATCTCAAATGTTTCCAGACGATCTATGTCATTCTTTTTGATTGTCCAAGCCTTCATTCCATACAGCAGCACCGGAAACAGTAACATTTAAGCATTCTGACATTAGGATCTATATTGAGGTCGTTGCTGCATAACACCTTCCTATTCTTATTAAACACAGCTCTAGCTTGTCCAATTCATGCTCTTATCTCTTTCATACACTCATTGCTGTCGTTGACTGTTATTCCCAAATACTGATATTTGCAAACCCTCTCCATGTATCCATAGTGCCGGCCTCCGTGGCGTGAGTGGTAGCCTCTCGGCCTTTCGTCTGGAGGTCCTGGGTTCGAATCCCGGACAGGCATGGCATTTTTCACACACGCTACAATTCATTCATCTCATCCTCTGAAGATATACCTTAAGGGTGGTTCCGGAGGTTAAACCCAAAAAAAAAAGAAATGTATCCATAATCTTTCTTCTTGGTATTGTGACTTTGTGATTGACATGAACTTTGTCTTCTTGATGTTCAATGTGAGTATATCAGTGTGAGTTCAATGTATATCTATGAATATATAAATTTATATTACCAGTGGATTGTATCAATGTTGTACCATCTGCATAAATCATTACTTGACTTCATTTAATCACTGCTAATAATAACGTGGATATTTGTATATGTATACAAATATATATAGAGTTGAAGTATCTAGAATGCTAGTACTTGAAGAAGTTGGAAGCTGTAATTTCTAACTCCTTCTTCCTTGCTTAACATTTAAACTTAACATTAACTTAACATTTAAAATTTTCCTGTCTTTAAACATATAGATTATTATTATTAAAGTCTGTTGGATTTATTGTTTTAAACAATTTTTTGTCCTTTGAAATTCTTAAAATAAAGAAAGTTGTTTTTAAAAAGAATTTTCTCTCATGAAGCAATCTTATTCCCAAAATTTTATTAATATTATCATACATTTATTTAACATAATTCACTACATTATTCTCTTCAATAAGTGTCAAAAGAAATAAACTATTAATCAATAGTTTTTTTTTTTATTTATAGCTCTTAATATCATTCTCTTGCTTTCTTTTTTCCTTATAGGTAGAAGTACAAGATTTTTTTTTTTAACTTAATACGGTAATAGACTTAAGTAAAGAAAAAATATACTGTATATATAAATAAATAAAATAATGACAATACATTCTGTTAAATAATATAAAATAATAATTAATGTATAATTAATATATATATATATATATATATATGTAATATAATATTAATATAAAGATAATATTAAATTATACTAGTTAACACAATTTTTGGAACTGAAAAAGAAGTAGATGTCTTAAATTCTGCTAATCTCTATGGCAGTGTTAGCATTTTGGTCTTTCATCTGGAGATCCCAGATTTGAACCCTGGTCAGGAATGGCATTTTTCATACTGCTACAAAATTCTTCCATGTACAAGCTTCAAGCTTATGGGCGAATAAAAATAATAATAAAAAATATATGTATAAAAAAAATTGTTCATACTAAATCAAAAAATTTATCCCACTAAATCAAATTTCATTTGTGAGACTTAAAAGTTTAATGTTATAATTTATATGTTTTTTTTTATTGTGGTATAGTTTTTGTTGCATGCTTTGTACAAGAAATTATAAGTGCTTAAAATTGAAAATAAATTTCAGTGAGATGAGAAACTTTTTCATGCTGAAAATGTTTTTGAGAATTATACTCTGTAACTTGATTAATAAAACCATGAGTTAAATTATAGAGTAATTAAGTTATGTAATTATTAGTTCTCCCTCTACGAATCATGAGACCTTGCCGATGGTGGGGGGGGCTTGTGTGCTCAGTGATACAGAGTAGCTGGACCAAAGGTGCAACCATGTCGGAGAGGTACCTGTTGAGAGTCAGACTAAGGCATGATTCCTGAAAGGGGGCAGCAGCTCTTTCAGTAGTTGTTGAGGGCGTAGGTCAGAAGGACTTAAACGGCCATAGC
>JAAAKQ030045830.1:0-11989 GCA_010016005.3 Zanna intricata
GTCATGATGAAGAAGAAAGCCGTTGGCCCATTTTTTAGGTCTCTTTCTTCACACATCGTTTCGCAAACGTTCCAGTATCCCCTTGTAAAATTCGGAGTTTACAGTTGTTCCCCTTGGAACGAACTCTGATTGCACTATTCCCTCACAATCAAATAAAACAATGTTTTTGAGGTCGAAGAACGTCCTGACCGTTCCTCGTACCTAATCGACTCATTTCCACTTTTAAATCGCTTATACCACTTGTAAATGGTCTTTAAAGTTACCATATTATCACCATACACTGATTTTAACACTTCATAAGCTTCTTTGGCACTTTTTTCAACTTGAAACAAAACTTAATGTTAATGCATTGTTCAAAAACCATGTTTCACGATAGACACTGCAAACACGACTGACAAGCCGGAACGTGTTCAAACTTGTCACTGTCTGTCTCAACACATGACGGTATGAGACATACTAGTTAAAATAGATGCAGTGTAAGTAATTGCTGCTATAAAAAATCATTCACTGTATTTTTTGATCACACCTCGTAACCTCTTGATTCTCCTTTTTTCAACTAATATTTTATAAGTATAAATATCATTTTTATTGTTTAGTGATTTATTGACTTCTGTGTTCAGCTAAAATAAAAACTTCTGTTTTTCTTGTCTACTTCAACTGAATTTTATAATTGTAGTAAAATTATAGTGGAAGAAGATACCTTAATATGTGGAAGCCACATATTAAGACATCCTGGAGAAGTCGCTTTGATATTGGAAGGACAGATAGACGGGAAAAATTGTGCATGCAGGCAACGTATAGAATATGTAAAACAAATTGTTAGGGATATAGGATGTAGGAGGTATACCAAAATGAAACGACTGGCACTAGAAATGAAACTAGGGAATCTTGGAGAGTTGCATCAAACCAATCAAATGACTGAAGACAAAAAAAAACAATACTTTTTCATCGTTTTGATGTAGAAGTACTGAAAGAAAGAAACTTTGTTAAATTACATAAGTAATTAAGTGTAATTAATTAAATTTTCATGATTTCTTTATCTTTTCATAGGAACTTTATTTCAAAATAATCAACAATTTGAAAATAAGATCAGTACATTTATAATCTGTGATCCTTAAAGCTTAGAGATTTAGTTTCAAGGAATAATATATCTTTGCATTCACTTTAAATTTCTAATTAATTATTATTTAAAAAGAACAATATTTTATTTATTTATTTTAATTCCAATGATTCTAGTGTAATATAATAATTTATATATACTAGAAGAAATTTCATGTATTTATTTTTTTTTTAAACGTGGTAGGTAAGGTAAAAATCTTCAGAAGGAAGGTTATGAATTGAGTTTTATCGTTTTTATTTAAAACTTTTTTTCAGATCTACTACTGATAAATTAGATATCTCTATCTTTTTCATGAAAAATTATTTCTTAAATTAGAAAATAAAGCCTTGCTGCTGAATAGATGAGACCTTCTGAGATAGATATTAACATTATGAAGTAACATTCCAAATATTGACTGATAGAAATATAATAGAAGACAAATTTTAAGGAATCAGGATAAACATCAGTGATGATAAAGGTGAAGACAGCAATAAAATTAAGGACAAATAAGTAAATAAAGTATAAATAGAGCATTTGGTCTTACATTATTAATTTAATTTACACCAGTGCAATATTATGAATGATAAAAATAATTGTCAGATATTAAAACATCTTTAAGCCATATATGGTGTTCATCAGTATAAAAAAGTAGCCTTTAATTAAAAGTAATCTACGTGATGGACAAGATCAGTCCCTGATATTATCATGTAAAAGTGTATACATGGGTCTTTCCACATTTTCCTTTAGACGTGCGAAGCCAGGAAGCACTGAATGAAGAAATTGAATGTTAGAACCAATGGTTTACAAATAAGATATACATAAACATTTCACTGCACAGTTAGAATATATATTTTTTAATATAGCTTTGCTTTTCATACAAAATTGTAGCGCATAAGACTTCTTTCTTATGTACCTAATTCAACCTAATTCTCTCAAATCAGGTTGTTTATCTTTTTAGGATGATTATCTAGAATCATTCTAGACATAGGATATGATTGAAAAGTATGTTACAGTTGATTTGTGACTGGAAATTTAATTTAGCTTACCGGTTTTGTGTATTTTCATATTTCATAATGTTCAGATATATCTTTTCTGTGTGAATGTAGAATATAAGGTTGTTGTTAATGCTGGTGGATTTATGATTTTACTTTGATGAGATAGTTTTAACTCCAGTGTTTATTGAATTTGTAATGTGAGTTTCTGTGTTGGCGTTTATTTTTAGGTATAGAAATGTAATAAATTCTTTATAATTTATATAACTTACCCTGCATGTTATAATTTTATTTTTTATATGTTCATGTTTTAATTTATAAATGGCACATTTGTCTGGCTTTTCTTCTGGTGAACATACTGACATTGTAGACTCAGAATGACAAGCAAAATCTCCAACTATTTCACCTTCGGCTTCAGGAATATATTGTAAGCAAAACCAACTGCCAGCAGCAATAGCAAGTAAAGTAATTACTAAAAATTTATGACAGTGAAATCTGTCTGCTAATGCACCCATTAATGGTTTTGATAGCATACCAACCATTGGTAAAACCGTGTAAATTGTTCCTACTAATACTGAAGAAAAGCCAAGTTGTTTTGCATAAGTTGGCATAAATAAAACTATTGGTCCCACACCTGTTAATAAAAAAATATTAATTTTATCATTTTAAAGATTCTATTTCTGTAATAAAAATTTACATATTACTTCATAAAGTTAATATTAAGAATTATATGATACAAGTTAAAAATATATTTGTAGTGAGGTCTAATCTACCAATTAGCCTTATCTCAATTATATAGACTTTCTTCAGTTATTTTATAAATTAATTAAATTCTACTCATGTAACTTACTACTGTAGATGAAACTAAAAAAATATACCAAAATTGTTAACTAATTAATGTTGTTGATTGTGGTTCTTTAAAAAGATTATATGTAAAGGGACTCTAGCAACTGGTGGTAAGATTAGTGACAAAGACTATTATTGTATTCTATCAAACAGAATGAGGCACAGTTTATAGAAGCAAATATATTTGCCTGCCACTAGCAAGAGAAATAAATACACAGCTAAAAAAATTGTTTTTATAGAGTTATTAGGAGTTTGTATTCAGAAAAACACTTGGATTTAGGAGATTTGTGCAGTTATGCAGGATCAATAAAAGGTTATTGACTATCAGTTGCAGTAAACTTAACAATCAGTTGGGGTAAAAATCTTCATACCACGTAAAACATTATTACCTCTCCCACTTGCAAGAAGCTCAGAATTTTAGCTGTTAAAACCCGGTATTCACAAACATAAACAAACAATCATTACCTTGTGTGACATCAGTCAGATGTCTAACTTTATTTTATTTCTTAGGTTCTTCCTGATAGTTCAGCAGAATTATTTTTCTACCTATCTATTACTTTATTACCTATATATTATTTACTATTTATCAATTACTTTTCTATCTATTACTATGTATCTATTACTTTTATTACCTATCTGTACTATATGAAAAGAGCAGCCCAAAAGCATGAAAGAGCTCACCTCTTAGGGTATTTCATTGTTTAAAACTATTTTCAAGTATTCATGTTGAAAATAAACCTATATAGTTTTGAAAGCATTGTTTTTCATCACCTTTCCATCATTTATTATAATAACCTAATTACTGATAAAGTAAGTTACTTCTTGATATCACTTTAAATACAATAGTTTATTTTACTGTTAGTTACTGATAACACACAATAAAACCCCTCAGCCCATTTATTAAATTATAGATACATAAATCTCCTCATTTTTTCAATTAAAATAATATATTACCAAAAATTAATATATTAATGGTAATTAATTTCTTATAAATATATAATATGGTTCTTGTCCTTTCTAGAGATAGTCAGCTCATTGATGTATAGATTAAAAAAAGGGGGAACAATGGATATCCTTCTTGAACCACAAAATTATCATTACAAATAACTTTAGTTATTATTTTGTAAAATTCTCCTCAACAAACTCCTAATAACTCTATCAAAAAATTTTTTTTACATGAGAAAAAGCAATATGAGTTTTAAATCCAGTTTTTCTTATCTTTTCAGTCATCTGTTGTAAATTAAAGGTCTTTGGAAAAACCACCTTGTTCCTTCAAGACTACTTCTGATAACTGCATATAGTATGTCAGAATTTAAAAGAAATCTGATAATAAAAATAGTTAATGTTTAAATATAATATACTCTGATAAAAAAAAATAAGGGCTTAAATTTTAAATAGGTTGTAATATAAAAGCTTTAATTTTGCATTGTTTATTTACTTTTTTATATTTAAAAAAAAAAAATTATAATTGTAAAAAATAAGGATATGAGCATGATTTTCCTTTTTTTATTTTATTACACTTTCTAACAATTTATTGTTCTTAAATGTATTTATTTACCAAACCTACTGAATATAAATGAAACTATGAACAGCTAACTGCTTTAATATTTTGATGCTAGCTAGGATAAGACCCAGAGAAGTTTTTTTGCTGCCTTCATTGATGACAGGTTTCTCCAAAGTTAGATATATATATATATATATATAAGATATGGGTGTTCTGAAACCAGTGGAAATTTGAATATCAGACATTGAAAACACTTATAATGCACAAAATTTACTTGCATTAAAAAATACCACAGCCAACATGTTAAAACCCATTTTTTTTTCAAGTTTAACATTTAAAAAAATTTTTAAAGTAAAAAAAAATTTGCCTATGTTCTACTTATAATGAACAGACTCAAAATCTGTATTGAAACATGCATGAATACATGATCAACAAGTATGTAAAAATAAATAACAATAAACGTAATGCATTAGTTAGTCAGCAACCAAAATAAAACAGACAACATGTGTATTAATTATCAAAGTTCAGAAAGCGTAATAGATGTATAGACCTTGAGTACCTGAAGTAATGTTGACACTCATATTAGTAAAGGAGAGGAGACGTGTACCACAAAAGACATAATGTAGTAAAAAGCTAATCACTGATCCAGTAATCCATCTCTTCCCACTGCATCAATTAAGCTTTTTAACTTTAATGAGTTAAACATAATTACCAATAATACCATTAATTAAGTAACCTAATCACCATCTTCTTTAGTTAATCTAGAAAGATTAATATTTTTTCTGCATGTTTCAATGATCATATATAATGATCAGTTTTTGATGTTTGCTAACTTACTTATCATTCAGTTAATGGTTTATTAATTACATAGGCAAAATTATCTCGTATGGTTTAATTTGTGTACACATTTTGTTCAAAGATGTGTTGCTTTGCAATTGATACATTACCTCTAAAAATTGTCAAATATTAAAAAACAAGAGAAACAGAAAATAATTTGTTTTTAATTTAATTTTATTCAACACTCTTGTATGCCATTTTAAAAAGTATGCATCACATTAGCTTTCTGCATTTTAGAGTTGTAGGATGAAAATAGATTGTTAATTTTAAAGCTGTTAGATTGGTAATTGTTTTGATGTAATACAACTTACTTTTCTTATTATACTCTTATTTTTACATGTAGGAAAAGAATTACAATTACCATTTAAGTATTCTTTTCAGTAAAAAGTTTTTTAAGAAGAAAATTGGTAAATTGTAGAAGGTAGATAAGAATTGTTAGATATATTAAGAATTTTAGAAGGCAAATGAGGAGTTTATATTAATAAATGAAGTTAAAGTAATGAGCTTATAAGTTTCATTAAATGTGAAAATAATACTTGGTAAGTTGTATAATATTTTAGTATGAAATTTTATTATTATATCGCATAAGTTATAATAATAACTTTTAATTTATCACAGCAGATATGTTATGATAAACTAAAGTTATATATTTTTGTACCTGCATTTTAGATATTTATATTTTTTCATCTGTCACTAACAATTTGCATTTTGTTTAATTTAGATAATATAATTACTGAAAAATATAAAAAATAAAATGAAAAAAAAAAGATAAAAAATAATGTACCTGCATAAAAGGAAAGGTAATGCGCCTTTATTGGTAGAAGGTCTGTGTTGATTTTGCACGGCATTTTCTTCTATTTATAATTACCTTTATGCTAATTCAGTCTTTTTTTTTCATAAACTGGAAAAAAATAAAAGACACTTTATAAAAATTATAACTTAAAGAAGAATGTACAAGTTTGTTTATATAGAATTTACTTTCATGTTATTTTGAAAATGTTCAGTATTACTCTAATTTTTTATAAAACAATGTTAGACAGAAGTAGAATCATAAAGGAAAGTTTTGGTAGTATATATGTTTCAAATAAGTGTTTATTCAAATAATGAGAGATCACATCAGTCAGATTTCAGAATTCAAAGGAAGTCACACCAACAGATGAGGAACAAATTGACAGAAACTGGTTGAGAAAGCATTAATGAATAATTTCTAAATAGGTTTTTACTCTACACAATCTAACTAAATAATGATGTTTAGTTAATAGTCCCTAGTACAGTTAAGATTAATTTAAAAATGATGACTAAGCTCAAGAAATGTATGTTAGAAGAGCAGAAGGCTGTTGTGTGCACTTATTGTGGAATAAAGGACTTTCTATAAAAATTATAAAATTTTAGTGTATAAAAATTTTCTATGATTTATGCAGCTAATGATATAAAAGATTTTCTATATAAAGAAAAAGTAAAAAATAAAAGATTAAGAAAATTTTTGCTGTTGATGGTAAGTTGTTATTTGTCATTTACTGCTGCACAATTGCTTAAGATTAATAAATTCTCTTGAGAATACTGAAAAGTTGTTAACAGAAACTAACTAAATTGCCTAATTCCAACTGTAACTGCAACAAAACAGACAATGCAGCAGGTGAGGAAGATGATTCAAGCTGACAGATAGTAATAACACACAGTGTAGAGATTTCAGTAGGATGTTTATGGTCAAGCCTGCAGCATAATGCAAGATCATCTATATTTCCAAAAAATTGTGTTCATCTGGATGGATACCCAGACAACCGACTGAGGAACATGAAATTAATTGAGTAGACCTAAGTCTGCCATCCTGTAGAAAATATGTTTAAAAGGATTTTTACTGTAAATGAATTACATGTGCATTTAACCCAAATCAAAGCATGCTTCAGTATAATGTAATCACTCTTCTTCATCTTTTTGAAAGAAATTCAAAGTTATGGTAGAAGCATTTTAGTATTATCAAGGAATATTACTAGCCTGTTTTAGAAAGTGAAGTAATAATGTGGCCTGTACATACTTTGAAGTTCTGTTGATGTTTGGATCATTGACATTTTTGAATTTCTTTGAAATTTATAGGCTTACCAAATTAAAAATGGTATCACTCACAACTATTGTCAGATGTCGCACATGACAATATGATTAACTCAAAAGAAAATAAATGTATTAGGGTGGGAACTTGTTTAATATTTATCTTGTATTTTAACCTCAAACCATTTCATAATTTAAATTTTATTTCATAATTAAAAGAAAAAAAACATTATATATAATAAATGTGTTAGTACAGTAAGAAAGATATAAATCTACTTGTTACAACAGTAATGTGTTAAATACTTAAAATCATTAACAACTTAATAATAAACTAGATTCTTATGTCTATTTTATTATTAAACTACAGCAAATGTTAAAATAAAAAAAATAGATGTTAAAATTATTTATTACTGTTATTTAAGTTGGTGCTTCAGTTTCTTTATTCTTTAATTCAGTTGGTGTGATTACATACTTGAAAATTAAATATATTATTAGATTGATTTTCATTAAATCTTAAGTGTTTATAAAATGAAATTTTATAATATTACTCGTATGTTGATATGTATGTCTTAAATTTATCTTAAAATTTTTTCTACTTGTTTGACTGCATAACACATAAAGCTATACATTTTTTTTTTTTTTATTGAGTAAACAAGAGAGTATAAGTGCAGAGTGCATTTTATTTAGAAATTGCAAAATATAAGTGCAGTATTACACCACCTACCGTCTGCTTTAAGTCCTTTAAAAATGACAGTTAAAACTTGAAGAATTTTATTAAGGGTGGGAATAAATTATTTAGTTTTTTTCTAGCGGTATGAAATTAATATGGTTAATTACGTAATGATATTTCAATAATAAAATTTATTGATGACTGGAACAATAATAAATGATAATAATTTATTTAAAAAGTAATATTGTTTATTTATTTACTTAATTAGAAGGAAGGAATAATTTTTTTAAAATACACATAGACCTTTTCTGAGAAACTTAAGTTCTGACAAATTTGAAAGGTTTATTATGAATTATATTAGATATAAAGATGCTGATCGAATATGTTATCCAGTTATTCATAGTAGGAATGCATTTTTTTGAAACAGTTAGGACTTTATATTGTTAAATGACTCCAAAGAAAGAGGGGTTTTTAATTTAAACCATTTGTATATGTGTATGTACGCATGTGTTTTCAAGCCTTAATTTTCATCAAATGCAACAATTTTAATGTTTATATTTATATTTATGTTTAGTTTTTTCAACAAAAAACTGCATAAATATTTTGAACGTGCATAGTTCATTATTTTGTTGCTAACATCATTGCATCATTAATATTGTTACAGCACAATAAATAGTCTGATGTCATCATTCTAATACTGAAATTTTCATGAAATATAGTAACTTTCATGGTAAAATTCAAGAAAATGGCTTATATTTCTTATTCCTGCATGATACAAAGTATTAGCTTAAACTCAGTAGTGTTTTCTTGAAGTAGTTTCTCTTCATTCCATTTCTATTTTTTTAATCAAGATACAAGTTTTTTTCATATCTATTATTTTTTTTTAAGCCTAACCTATTTTAAACAAAAATAAAACTAAAAAATTTAAAATTAAATAACTTTAAAGAAATGACATTACTGTAATAGACTTTAGAGAAACAATACTTCAGTTCTTATTTCAGTTTTTGACTTTTGAAATAGGCGCAGCAGTAATTTGTTGGCAATTTTTACATACAAGGAAGTATTGTAATCACAAACAATTTTAGTTTTCAGATTTCAATGGAAATATCCATTTTAACCAATCCTTAATCCATTTTGAATAGTTTTGGCATGAAGTTTGTACATACGTATCTCGTATAACTCAAAAACGATTACTGTAGGATGTGAAAATTTTGGATTTAGGATTGTGGTAACATCTCGTTGTGCACCTCCCCTTTTGATTGCAATTGAATTAACAAAAATGTCCAAAAAAGCCCAAAATCCCCAAAAAACTTTAATTTTGGACTTTTTCTTAACTGCAGTAATAAGCCCCCATTGAGAGCTTTTCAACTATATTATCATAAGTGGTACTTATTTTCATTGGTTTCAGAGTAATATCCAAATAAAATTTTAATTAATAAAGTATTTAGATGTTATAAGGGAAGTCATATCGGTTCGAATCAAACTTCATCTCCTTTTTCTTTTTTTAACTTTTTTTACATTTTTTTTTAAATAAAAAAAAAAGTTTAAAAATACAACTTTTTTTCAGTAGGTTAAAAAAAATTATTTTTTTAAACATTTTTTAAATTTAATATATTGATTTATTAGTAATTATTAACCCATGATTGTATAAAAAAGTATTACAATAAATAATAATTCAATAATAACAATAAAAAAAAAATCATACGTTATTAGTGGAATTAAATTTTATGTACTTTTAAAAATGTGTATATGTAATAGATTTGGTAAAATACCTGATTATTTAACATTAATTGAAAATTATTATTTATATCCGCACTATTTTTTTATATTGTGGTTTAATTCCTGTTTTATTTAATTATTCTGGAATTTCAGTTTAATCTACATCAACATTAACTGCAGAGTGACTGAAAAATAGATCCTCACAAAAACAATATATAGACTGAGACATACTGCCTGATCTTTAATAAATTGCAAAAAAACTTTATCTTTTAGTTCATTACTTCTCTGATATTGTCAGACAATATTCTTCTCCCTGACCATCATTTTGTTTATTTACTTTTTTTTTACCAGTCATTTAATCGCTCTTTGGTTTGATATAATTCTTATGATCTAATTTGTGTATGTGTTCTCTAGTTTTCAAATTTTCTCCCTCTTTATATTCATCATCCTCTCTTAATTTTTGTATTCTTTCTTTGGTTTTAACATTGTCTTCCTCTTTATATTTATTATATTCTCACTTCCATATGAAATAAGTTTAAATGAAGTGTAGCAAATAATGTGTATAGGTAATTTAATAGGTGTACAAGGAAGTCATATGGTGTCCATATCAGATTTTTTGCTTTTAATTTGAGTCTGATTACAAAAAAATAAAATTTAAAAAAAAGAATGAAAATACTAATATATCTGTGTTTCAATTAAATTATTTAATTATAGAGGAAAGGGAGCAGAGTACTCCTTCAGGACAGTTCAACCTTAAGAAGTATAGCCTGGAAACTTAATTCAGTTCATCTGTTGTAACTATCAGAAACTTCCCAACTGATTCAGCAACCAGTTCTAAAGTTTTGGAAAAATTTTCTTGTTAAGAATGGTGTATTTTATGTCTCAGTATGGTAGACTGCCTCTAATACATAGGACATCAGCTGTACAGAGGATATCATCCCTGAGTAAACCTATAATTGATTAAACTAAATTACATTGTTGAATTTTATCTTAGTGCTGTAGCACCTCCATGAAATTTTCCTGACAAAATACTATATCATTAAGATAAAAAATTAAGATATAATGACAGTGATAGACAAAAAAAAATTTGTATGTTTCTCTAAGTGTGATACCATTTCTTGAGTTGCTTTTTTGCTTACATTATAGATCTATAAATACCATTTTTCTATTACCCTTAGTTTTAAATAAATTACACTTCAAAAAAATTAAGGGGAAATATAATCAAATTCTGTAAAATTTATAATTTTGCATGGCTGTACCTGAGTTAGAATGATTTCGCTGATGCTTTTCTTTTATAAATAGCCTCAGGAACATCCTCGGCTGTTGGGCCAAATAGCCCAACAGTAATCGGCTAGCATGTTAGTATTCCATATTCTTTATAGCGGTTTTCCATCACCAAATTGTTTTGATGGAATCGTTCACCGTGATCATCACTTACGTCTTTAAGGTTGTACGAGAAAAAATCCAGATTTGAGTGGAGGAAATGTATTTTCAAAGACATATTACATCCACAGCTCATATGAAGTAATTAAATGAATAACAATATCATGATAATTGTTGGATTTTTGTTTGCCAAGAAAATTTTTGCAAACGTTTTTAAATGAAGCCCAAGTTGCACCTTCTACATTATTTAACATCGAGTTAAATACATCATCTTTGACCAACTCTCTTATTTGAGGACGAACAATTATTCCTTCTTTAATTTGGCCTTCATTTACATTCGGACATTTCTGCCTGATGTATAAAAATCGGGACTATCCTTCACTCCTTTTACAAAATGTTTCATTAGTATTAGCTGATGTGGAGAAGGGATAGAAATATTTTTTTTTTGGTTTAACGGCTCATAAATAATATTTTTTCCACTTGGAGTTGTCTCGTTTCTTCCACTCTTTGGTAACATAATGTTTATCCCTAGTTTGGCTGTTCTGATTAATGTGTCCTGAAAACACATGTACTTAGTGTAGCCTAACAAAAGTGCTACAACTTCCAAATCACCACACACATATGTTCCATCTATGTTTTTTATAATTTATTTTTTCAAGAACGTCTTTCATCACATTGTATGTCTCTTTCAAATTAATACGATAAGCAATCGATACTGAAGGATATTTGTTACCATTGTGTAGTAGAACCCCTTTTAAACTATATTTGGACAAATCTATGAAAACAGGTTTATGAAGTTATCCTAAGTGCAACATTTGCTCATCAATATTTGTGCAATAAACCAAATTATTTTCATTAATAAAGTACTGAGAAAGTTCTTTTTGTTAGCTTCC
>JAAAKQ030045863.1:0-13126 GCA_010016005.3 Zanna intricata
AATGAAACGACTGGCACTGGATAGGAAATCTTGGAGAGCTGCATCAAACCAGTCAAATGACTGAAGACAAAAAAAAACCAGACATTAAAATATCTGCAATCAAAAACAAAGTTTTCATCTTAGTTTGAAAGGTTTGAAAAGTATCTTTCTTAAAAAAAAAAAAAAAAATGAAAAGAACACCATTCACATTTCATTTCCTTTGAAATAAAAATTTATAATAGTTAAGAGAAAAGGAAAACATTAAAGAATACCTAATACAGTATAATAGATAAAATAAGAGAATTTTAAACACAAGTAGGGAAATAGAGTATAGGGGAAAAATTTGAGGGCTACTGCTTTTAATTAAATATTTAATAATTTAAGAAATAAATTTTTAATGCATTATTGACAAAAATTTAACACATTGTTCCAGTTGCTTCTATCTTGTCTTAATATTTTATGGAAAAATTACTTTAAGAATAATTTTTTTTTTTTGCAGTAATTCGAAGTAAGCTTTTTATGAAATAGGTTTTTTTTTTAATAAAGCAGATATATTAAAACAAAAGCTCTGTTTAGTTCTTTAATTTCCAATGAAGGTACAAGCGTTATATACAATGTGTTATAGTCACTCATTTAACATAGACAAAATAGTTCATGTTGGTGCCCAGATTTGCGAAGCTTTACTTTATTTACGTGTAAAATTGCAGTTTTTATATGTATTATATTAACAATGTAATGTATTATACTGAAAAATTGAACCTAAGTTTTGAACCTAGATAAAACTCTTATTCCTTACATTGGTTATTGTAGTGCTTTTATTGTTCAAAAAGTGTTTATTTATAATTGATAATTACTGACTGATTAAAAGTTAATGAATAGAATAATTAACTAATAATAATAATAACTAATAATAAACCATGAATATAATTCAGAATTACATATTCTTCTTGCCATGAAGCGTGAAACTTTCTTAAAATCTGTTGAAACTTCAAAAAAGTGACATTAAAGTTAATGATAAACACATGTACTTAATAATTAGTATTTCAGCTCTGCGCTTTCATGGTTTTTTACTTCCTTACTTCTGAGAACTCTTATGGTTGAATGTGTTTTTCTTTTCAGTGTTTTGGTATTTTATTGATAGGTATAGTCCAAATGAATTTTGTTGTTTCTTTGACTTGTATATGGTTTCAAATTAATATGAGTTAGCTTTTCAGATATTATATTATTTTTTAGTGACATTATTTATTTATTTTATGACCTGATTTCTTCTCTAACTTAATACAAAATGGCTTTGCAAGCATAATTTCTTGGTGATGGATAAATTTGATATGATTTTCAAATCTGAAGTGTGCTGTAACATATTTATGATACCTGAATTATATATAACAGTATTTCTTTTATAGAATTTAAATTGCCTGTTTGTTTTAGATTTTTTTTTTTAATAGATATTTCTGTAGTAGATGTTTTAAAATTTTATAAAAAATTGTATTAATTATAAAAATATTTCATTAATTTAAAATAACATTTAATGATTGCTTGTATACAAAGGGCACTAGGAAAGTCATATATTTTTTATGATTTTTCAAAATAATTTCCACCACTCATTATACACTTTTCCATTCTTCAAAGAAACCTTCACCTTTTTCATCAGAGATCTGGGCATAATCATTGTCCCAAGCTCTTAGGAGTTCCTCTTCGTTTATATAATGTCTCCCGTTCAGTCTGTTCTTCATCTGCGCGAAGTCACGTGAAGCAAGGTGAGCACTGAGAGAGGGTATGTTCTTAATAGTGTTTTATTTCAGTACTGGCCAAATTCTCAGAACAAACTTTGAAACAGTGATTGGAGCGTTATCATTGTGAAGAAACTGTAATAGTTCTATGAAGTACAACCTGAAAACTATAAATAAACATATATGTATATATAAAAAAATCATAAATAGCCCTTTGGAAACTTATTACTTTCCATAATATTGAATAAATCTAGCACTTTATTTATTATGTCTAGATATTTTAGCATCTTGGCTGAAGAATCCATACTTTTAATAAAGATATTCAAGGTTTATATTGCCCTTTGTATAAATTCAAATCATGTCCTTGGTCGTTAAGATTTCAAAATTAATAATTGAAGTTGAGATCAAAACTTAGTTTCTTTAAGATTAAGGTAATGGATTATTATGCCTTTTTCTTGAGTTCTTTTGGTGAATATCTGTCTTTTTGAGGTTTTTCACATGTAAATCATCATTGTCAGTAAAAGATAGAAATATTTACAGAACATGCATATTCATATTTTGCAAATATGAATATTGTACAGTTTGGATTAAGACAACCTCAGATAGGTCTCTTTTAAAGAAAGATATGAGATATCTTTATATTAGGATCATACTAATGTTTTTATCATATGAATTTTTTAAGTATCAAAAGACATTAGGACGAGTTTAAATTCAGCTGTTATATTTTAATAATTTGAGGCCTAATTTAAGTGATAGAAAATTAAGTCATGCCAAAGTATACATGTTAAATATAGAAATAGATATGATACAGTTTAATCTTTGGCCTGATATTATTTCTCATTTACATTAATGAATTTTATACAGGATAGTGCTAACATATGTAGGCCAATACATTGGTTATCTGTGAGAGCAAAGACAAAAAAATGGGTGGTTTATCCTCACAGTGTTTATCCGAATAAAAAATTGACCAATGTTAAATAAATAAAGATGAAGAAAAAGTTTAATTGGATTTTAATACACATTTTAAGAATTAACAACCCAAAAATACCCATGAAAAAATAATTTCCAAATGATAATATTCTCTGTAAATTTTTAGGATTATCTAAATATGGTTATAACATTAACAGCAGCAGTTCCAAGATTTTATTATGTTGCACATGAGATTTGTCAATTTTTGCAAGTTATATAATCAGATTCTAATTTACAGATAGATTTTGTAATTTACAAGAAGACTCAGCCTGTGTAAATATTAAACTCTAATATATGTAAAATTTCACCTTCAGAAAAAAAAGTTTCTAATATCATAATCCATTAAATAATAAATCTAATATTACACCAAAAACCATAATCAAGTGTAATTTAAAAGATATTTGCGTAACGGGATCTAAATTATATGTGAATTTCCATATTGTGTTAAAGGTTTTTAAAAATGAAGATTTGTTAAAAGTTTATTAGTTGTTATTAATTGATGAATTTCTTTTGCCACACAACTTAGGTAATATTGTTTGCATATTTTTGAGAAGGGAGTAATGAAGTGCATATTGTATGTTTTTGGGTAGAATATTGGGATATTACATGTTCATTTTATATTTCTTGTTATTTTTCTTTGAAATCACTGGGATTTGCTTTAAAATAAAATGAAAAAAGTTGAGATACTGTATGTTTATTTTTTTTCAATAAAAAATGATCATTTGTTGTCATTTTCATGCTTTACTTTTTCTCTAAAACTGTTCAGTTTTCTGTCACTTACATGATTTATAAATGTTAGAAGGAATGTATGTTTGCTATAACTTTTGTAATTAAAAATCACATAGTGTCAGCTGTAACTAGCCTTCTGCAGTAGAGTAATCTCTCCACCATGTCTTACATTCATAAGATCCTAAGATCCTAGATTCAATTTCACCTACTCAGGGTTGGTATTTTACTCATGTTAAAATTTTATGTTCTCATAAGCAGTTCTAATTTGATATTAGCCTATAGTTGTTAAAAGAAAATGAATTAATGTGATCAAACACATTTTTTTATATTTATTTATTTTAATAACATCTAGTTTTCCATATAATTACTGTTATGGTAGTTATATGTCGCAGAAGGAATCATTTATTGTTCTGAATTTTGAGGTTGTTGTAAATATGTGTGCTATGATTTAGAAAGTACTACAGTTTTATTACTGCATGACTGAATGTATTCTGTCTATGCTTCGGTTCCTATGATAATTTTATAATAAATGTAAATTTAATTTATTCGCTTTCTAAATTTATATATTATACTTAAAAACTATTTTAGTTTCTTGATTTGTGGTTTTGATTGTCACATTGTTTTGTTAGTACTAAAATTGAATCGAAGGAAATTCATTTAGTATGTAATCATCACAAAGTAATTGATTTGTCTTTTCTCTATTCATTTAATATGTTATTTCTGTTAGATTTAGTATGTTGGTATATTTCATAGAATTCTAATTAGTTGAGTTTGTAGTTTTTATTATATTATTTCAGCCTTCTCATTAAAATAAGACATTAAGAAGTCTTTACACTTATCAAAACATATACTGATGATTAAAAACTAAACATAACATAAGAAAATGGTTATATATTCCTTGCATTAACTGGCATACTTTGAGAATATAAGAACTCTCACTCTAACTGACACATCTAAAATGCAACTAATCACATACATGTTATACAAATATTCTCTTCTTTTACAAATTTTTATTTAAAAATATATAAATATACAAACCCATGTCAGCCTTAACGATGGTAAAGAACTAGATGCAATTTAATATCTAACATTATTAAGGGCTACATACTCAGATTTACAGGCAATACATGATTAAATATAAAAACAATAATCCGAAACACAGTACAGCTAGTGAAAGAAATATGTAAAGCCATCAAATATCCACTAACAATCACTGAACATTCTCAGAAAAGATACTCTGTTGCTTCCAAGAACACAGAACAACTTAAGATCATAGTGCAAATAAACATTCATTTATAAACTGAGGAATCCAGGATACATCGAAATGAAGATACTGCCACAAAAATACATCAGTTATACACAAAGACACTTTAAGCCACAGATACAAAGTACAAACCTGACCAGTACCCATAGAATCAAAATAAGTCCTTGGAAACCACCTCGTAGAAATACAAAGTAAATTTGGTTATTAGATCACTTATTGTTATTAAATTAAAATTCCATAAGATAATTATTTGAAAATCATTTTTATTTTTAACGTAATTTCCACCAACATTGATTTTACTTATCTCATCCCTTATCCATAAAATTCGTAGGGAAAAAATTCTGTTTCAGCCATATTTATCCCTTATATGTAACATGTTCATTATTTATGAAATGCTTGCTGATCAGGTGAAATTTTTAGCAGACCAGAGAAATACATATTGCTCTAGTTATTACTCTAATATAGTTATTACTCTAATTCAGCGCTGTCCAACCTTTTTACAACTAGGGTGCATCTGAACGAGATCACAAAGGTTACATGGGCACCAGAATTCATTTCAACTATCTCCATACTATTGCTGCTACAAAAAAATCAATAATAATTATAAATTATAGTAATGAGAAAAACATTTGAATCAGAAAGTAATCATATTTACTCACCAAATAATTCTTGTGAAATCTGACTCTATGCTCGCTGCAAGTTTGGTATGTAGCTGGAACATGCTGCACTTAACGCGTCATCAAAGTGGGAGTCTGTCAGGCACGATCAGTTTTTTTTTTTTATGAAAATGCAACTTCACAAAGATAAGTTGAACCAAAGCATGAATACATTTTCAGTGCAACACTAAGGAGAATGGGGTATTTTCTCTGTCCATCGCCCATTTATTGCTACACATTGCATATGAGGAATTCAAAGAAAGGTCTTCTTTAAAATTTCCATTTCTAATTCTTCACTTTTATACTTTTTGAATATTTCAAACAGCTTACTTACAAGTTCACTAATATCAATGGAAGCAAATGGATTATCGACAAATATTATCACTGGTTCAAGTACTGAAAACTGGCTAAATCTATTGTCAAATTTAAACACAAGTATTTCAAGATGCTTGGCGGCATAAGAGGATAGATCAGATTCGCTGTCATTTACTGTTTTTAGAACTGATTTAAAATTTGGAAAGTGACAGGGAATTTCTGTTTTAATGTGTAATCCATAACTTCACTTTCTTTGCAAACTCATTTATCATATCTGAAATATTGCTATATTTCCCTTGCAGTTCGAGATTTAACTTATTTAATTTTGATGTGATATCTGCCAGGAAATATAAATTTAGTAGTCATGATATAACATCAGCTTCGTGATAATATGGTTCAGGAGATGATTTCAAAAAATCTCTTATTTCATCTAGCAGACAGTTGAATCATTCCAGTGTTACCCCTTCTAAGCCACCTTACATCTCCATGAAAAGTTAAGTTGCTATACTGAGTATCTGATATATTTTTTAAAAAAATATTTCAAAACAATCGATGACGTATAGAAGATGATCTGATATAGTTCACCACACGAGTTACAATTTTCATGAAATGATCAAACTTTAAAACCTTGTGCATAAAGCTTCCTGGTGGGTAATGCAGTGATAAGAAATAAATTTTGGAAATGATTTATCCTTAGCATAAAGAGGTTGAAATCCATTATTCCTACCAGTCATAGTTGACACCCCATCTGTTGTTATGGTAACAGGCTTTGGAAGTGAAAAGTTACTATCTTTGACAAATTTAAGGAACCCATTAAATATGTATATTCCCCTAGTTTATCCATGAAGTGGTAACAGCTTGACTAACTCTTTGTTTTCTGTGAAACCATAGAAAACAATTCTAATAAATACACAGAACTTGGCAATCAGACATATCAGTACTGAAAGTGAAAAATACAGTACAGTACAGTAAGTGAAAAATATTCACAAATTGCAAATTCTGATTCCAAATTATTAGATATCTGTTCAACTCGCCTAGCAACAGTTAGGTTACAATTCGCTACAATTCGTTCATCTCATCCTCTGAAGATATAACCTAATGGTGGTTCCAGAGGTGAAAAAAAAAAAAAAGTTAGGTGAACACAATTACATTTATTCTTCATTGCTAAACGGTTTTTTTCTTTTTAGCTAGTACGTAACAGATTTTGTAAGAAGCTTCTGTCAAGTTATTGGTGACCTGAACAGGTGTCGTAAACATGGACTGTTGTAATTGTAATTTTAGATTTAAGGGCTTTCATGATGTGCTTTTTCAGTTTAGATTTCACAGGAAATTCATTACTAAACTGTTTGTGATTAGTCCAAAAAATGTCACTTTACATTACTTCTTTTAGAAACAGACATGCTAGCATTACACAATAAACACACAAGTTTTCTCCCTGTATTCAATAAAAGTATTCCCATTCACTGTTAAAGTTGTAAGTTCTTTGCCCTTTAGCCATGTTAAGACTACACTAAATATTATATTAAAATAATAATATGTAATAATTTAAAGAACTTCACTTTAAAAACACTGATAATATGTGGAATGTATAACATATCACAACACGAGACAATATAATGAACTGTATCAGCAGAATGTAGGCCTACTTAACTTCACAACTTCTAAATTATACTGAAATTAAAATACAACAAGAATAGGATGGCACTAAAAGAATCACAATTTTTAAAATGTGTCAAATTTATCTCCTTATTGGCTGAAGATTTAATTATGTTAAAAGATAGAAGCTCATTGGTTTTTTTAATAACAGAAAATTCATTGGCCACACCCACACATAAATTAATTCAAAAACCCTCTCTCACAAGAAACATCTGCTTTTATTTTAGGAATGTCATGTTAAAAATTTACTAAAGTTTATGTTAAGAAATACAAATAATAAAAGGGACTCAGTTTTATCACAGAACAGAAAATACACTGTATTTTAAAACTTTCAGGTTTAAATTTATTAAAACTAATCGACCAGAAATGAACCTCATTAGTTTAAGTAAATGTTGAAAAATCAGTGTCTTGGTGAATAATGCAACAATTGCTCAAAAAAATGCATCTGTTTTAAAAATGTCAGTTTGAAATTTATTACAAAGAATGCTAGGAGCTTAAGTGGAGAGCAGACCACCAAGTGAGTGACAATTAGGTAGCTTGCTCTGTCAAGTTAGACTCCCGCTAGGAGGGTCTTATACTTACTTATACCATTATAAACATTGGTGGTAAGTAAATTAATTTGTCAGCAACAATGACATGTTACAAAGGCCATCAGAATTACTTCTGTTGAACTACTGGAAGATATAATAACTAAAATGCATTTCTTATATCCCTTTTAAGAAGTAAAATATGGTGTTATTTTGAAATATGAATTAGTTAAAAAATTTGTGAATGGGCACAGGTGCCAAAAGATGAAACAAAGGGCGCCTTCAGGCTGCGAGTTGGACAGAGTTGCTCTAATTCATCAGTACTGGTTACTTAGTATTAGAAGGCTAAATGTATTAATAGGCTGGGATTGTCTCGATGGAACAATTGTACGCTATAAGCCTGGGTGTTTTCTTGGAAATTGAAACCCCAAGCATAAAATATTTCACACAAAAGTGCAATTTTTTCATATGAAGCATTCATCTATTAGCTCACTTATGAGAATGAGCTGGTAGTGCTCCTTGAGATCCTCAATATACTGTAAGCACCAGCCAGTAGTGTAGTCTTAAATCTCTTGTACTTATGAGTCAATTTCTTCTTTTCTCATTTGTACTTTTTTTATTAGTTACAGAAGGCGATGTTACAATCATAGTTCCATTGGATCCATCTCCTCCATATGCTGCATTTTTGGTTCTATTGTAATATGATCAAGATGTTGAAGTTAATCTTAATCTATAACTTTTTAGCATCCATGAGAAAATTTATCAAGCTGTTAACACTCACAGGTTTAAATAACAAACACTTCTCAGTTTCATAAGGTACATAAGATATTCGTGAGAAAAAAACTACCTTTTAAATATCTTTTGCAGGATGTCATTTTGCCCACAAAAGATCACAACTTCATGCTGTCTTTTCTTCTAATGTGCATTGCTTGAATGCAGTCACCATTTTTAAACTTAGCTTCACATATGTGTACTTGCTCTCTAAAGTATGATTATACTGGTAACTAATCACACCTGTAGAAACTTCTTACTACTATTTTCAGTTATTCAATTATCAATTTGTAATGCATCTACTGTTGTCTTGTAGGATAAAGATATATGTGCAGTGAGAGAGAAGAGAGGAGAAACTTTCTGTTAAAGTATTGCTTTACAGAAGGCAAAGTTGGAAGTATTGCTTAACAGAAATATTACTCAACTATTCAAATGTCTCAACACATTGAATGGTATAAAAAATGTAAATACTAAATTTCCAAAATCAACATATTAACTTTAATAAAACATAAAATTACACGTATAAAATAGTGCTGAGAGTGAATACTCAGATACATATTTGCCTCATATGAAATTTTTCTTAACTTTCTTAAAATGACTGCCATTATCAACAACATCACTGATGATAAGCTGTATAAAAGCTCTTTAAAAAATATTCTTGATACGTTCTCTAAATTTAGAAATTGAGTTCATTATACAAGAGGTTATCTCTAAAGTAAAGACCGTTTCATTGAAAAACATTTATTCTGAATACTTTATAAATATTTTTTATTTCTCTTAAACTACATACCTTATACTACTTCTCTATATAATTGCCACATGAATTTATCATAGTGATAAACCAGCTTCAATATACCCTCGTTGTATTCTTCTGCCGCCACCCCATTTAGAGACTGATTAACAGCATTTTTAAGTTCATGTTTATCACCTGCGAATTGTTTACCACTCAAAAAATCTTTCAATTTTTCAAATAAATGGTAATCAGAAGGAGCTATATGGTGGACGATCGTAAATTTCCCATCCATATGTTCTCAGTAAATCATATATCGGACCCGCATTGTATGTGGACGTGCATTATTGTACAGCAGGAGAACACCATCGGTCAGCCGCCCACGTTGCCAGTTTTGAATGATATGCCATAACTTACATTGAGTTTCACAGTAGGCTTTTGCATTTATAGTCGTTCCACTTGGTGTGAAATGAATCGGCAGTTTGCCAAACCTATCCCAAAAGACTGTGGCTGTCAGTTTGCATCCAAATGGCTGTGGCTTGATCTTTGTTGGTCAGTTGGTGATTGGGGATGACTCCATTCACTTGACTGCTGTCTTCTCTCTGACGGATAATACAAAATCTATGTTTTATTGCCAGTAACAATTGAATTAAGGAACTCATTACCTTTTTTTGTATAGCGCAACAAAAATTCCAAAGCAGGTCCCATTTGGATTTTTTTGTGATATTCTGTTAAGACATACGGCACCCGACTTGCACAAACCTTTCTGAAGCCTAGGTGGTTATGAACATTGCAACCAATACATCAGGAAAAAGAAGGCAGGTCATCAGGCACAAGGCAATCATTGAGCCATGATTTTTTCTGATTTCATCATTGACACGTTTCAACAAGTCCTCAGTGATTGCCAAGGGATTACCCTTGGCAACAACATTCCTCCCAGAATGTTCTTCATCATGCAGATTAATTCTTTTGTTTCTAAACCTTTCACACCATTTTCATATGTTTTTTCATTCATTACATTATCACCGTACACAACAACCAAGTGCCTTTTAAGATTAATAACTGAAACTAGAGTTGCAGTTCAATGCGAAAAATAGGAATTATAATACAGTGGGATAGTAATTAAGAATTACCATTAATCTGATATATTGTTCGTCTGATTATAACTGGACTTGACATAATGCAGGCTATAGAGATGACACCACTACATCTAACAGAGCTGTATTGTGTAGTGTTTATGGTGCTTTTATATTTGAATATTTGAGAATAATGGGATCAAATTCATTTTGTAGTTTTTGCTGAATTTAGTATTTTTTTTTTTTAATTCTACATATCTTGAGTTACAAATGCATTTTTTTTGTAATTTGGTATCCTCTTTTAATACAGATGTAAAGATTAAATTGTTAATTATATTTTTAAATAAGTTTATTGTGGTTTTGTGTACATTTAAAGTGTTTATTTCTCTCTTTAGGTGTATAAGAGTAATGATGTTAACACTGCCTTAGAATCTGGTCCTGGAAGTGAATTTTATTTTCGAATTGTTTATAATGGTAAAGATTTGACTAATCGGATACACTTTTGTAAAACACCACCATCTGTTACTTCATTACAAAATGATGGAGGATTAGGTGGACTGGGACGAGGAGGAAATTCAGGAAAAAGGAAATCCACTAGAGTTCCAGTATTGTGTCCAATTGAATCAATAATTAGATTTCTTCATGATGATTATTTTACACCATTTAATGTTACTAATTTAAAAGATGCATGTACTAATCATACTTAGTAACCGAATATTTATATTGTATTCTGTAATTCCAGTAGAGCAATAAAAAATTTGTAATATCTCGACTTTGAGCAATTTGTTTGTGCTTGTGATTTATACTGAATATTAAAAAAAAAAATTAGTTATATTTTTTTATAAAAAGTAGTTTTAAATAGATTATTTCATTTCATTCTGGTTGTGTGTTTAATAATTTAGTAATTTTTAATTTAAATTACAATTAAATTATATTAAGTATAATCTGAAAAAATATGGAAAATTTTATAAAGGATTTATAGAAATTAGTCTAATTAATATTAAATTTTATCACTTGACTGTTGGGTCAAAAAATTCTTTCAGTTACAAAATCTTACTAAACTGTATAATAACAAAAAAAAGAGAAAATAATCTGTAGAATTTTATACAATTATTGCATACTGGAAGTTAATTTTAATGTTAAATTTACATTTTCTTGCTATTTAATATTGTATTAAATGTTGTTAATTAATTTAGTCTGAAGATTTTTAGCATCAGGGTGTTGCAATTATTTTTTTTTTATTATGTAATTTAGTGAATATTTTATACCTACAAAAAGTCAAACTTTTTTCAAGTGCCATTAATTATTATCATTATTAGCAACTAATAAGCACTTAGACTATACAATGAAACAGTACACATCATTTAACTTTTGTCATTGCAGGGATCTGTTTACACTGGCATTTTATCATCACATCACACCCTTCAGTTTTCATGACTGCTATTCTGCGAGTTATTCCAGGTAGTATGTATCCATCAGGTTAAAAGATGTGTATTATACCATTTTGCTCTAGGGCTCTAAATTATATTATTAACCAAATTATTTCACATAATTAATGAAGAATTCAAACAAATTAAAAGGAACAAAAAATTGTATTACTATTGTAATTATTATTAAGTATGTCTTACTGATATTACCAATATTAGTGAATTGAACTTGAGTGAAAAAAAAAAAATAAACCAGTAATACAGATGTATTCATCCAGTTATTGATAGCTGTCAGTTAACTTGAACTTGGGTTATTTAGCATCATAACATAAGCTGCTTTAACACCTAATGTAATTAACAAGTACATATTTATTCTGTTAGAAAAACTTTTTATAACACACATTTGAATAAGAAACCTACTAAGCATCTGAATAAGAAACATGATTAACATAGAATATTAAATGGCTGACAAGTAGGCTTCTATCCTGTATCACAAAATTTGTTTTAGAAATGCTTAAATTTTTCAACTATTGTCTCATTCAGTACTTATTTGGTTAAATCGTATTCCTGCCCCAAATTCTCTTAAAATTCATTCCTGTAAAAAGAATGGTAATTATGCTAACAATTCATTAGCATATGTGTAATATAAAATTACAAAGGTATAATATTCATACATATTAATATTTAATACATAAAAATTAAAATATACTTGTTAAGTCATATATTATGCACTAACAAGTGCACATACAATATTCTTCCTTTCAGAACTAAAAATGATATAATTACATAATCACAAATATTTGTAATTTTCAGATAATTATTGTTCTGTTATAGTTTTTATTTTATTGTTTAATTTTTATGGTAGATATATAAAAGTAAAATATAATCTCTCTAGCATATTGGAGAGAATATTTATTTTAACTGAGATCGACTCTTTGTTTTTTTAGGATTCATTTAACAAATTGTATATTTTAATTTGACTAGTTCTATGAAATATGACTAGGTAGATTAGTGTCAGTTGTTTAATTGCAAAAAGGAGATAGAAAATTGATTTTTATGCGTATTCTAGCTGTTTATTATTTAATATATTTCTGTAACAGCTAAGTTTAGATTGAATTGAGGAAACTTTTAATTTTGCATTATATGATTACTCTTAAAATAAACAGCATGTTGCAGTAAAATCAAGATCATAGAACATTTGTTTCAATTTCATGTTCAATGAAGATTTTTTTTTGTAAATCTTTAATAGAAAAAGAGAAGAAAAGTGGAACGAATGAATAATGTTACAGAAGAAACA
>JAAAKQ030045884.1:0-16490 GCA_010016005.3 Zanna intricata
TTCTTCTAACGCTTTCATCATTAATTTTTCTGCATATATGTTGAACAGTACAGGAGACATACAACATCCTTGTCTCACTCCTCGTCCTATTTGTATTTCTTCAGTTTCTTCTTCCCCTACTCTAACCACCACCCTTTGTCCCAAGTACAATTCCTGTATTATGGTATAGTGAATAAATTGCAGGCTATTTTTTTTTTCTTTTTCTGTATAGCCTATTTTTTTCTCTTTGTCGTGTAATTTCATGTACTATTTTTGTTAACATAACATTTTGTTATCTATTTTTTGTTAATTTTTTTAGTGATGAGCAGCCTGCTTAATAACTAATAAAGTAATGTTTTAGCATATAAATAATATGAGTATGTTTGGTTTCTCATCTCATTACAAATTATGATTATGTTATTGTAATATTGCAAACTTTTCAAAGTCAAAATTTCAGTAACATGAAAAAATTAATTCCTTTTTTTTAAGTTGTCAAGGTTGGTTGTAAATGGAGTTTCAAGTGACTTAATATTGTAATTAATAGGACTCAACCAAACCTTGCCAGTTCCTCATAGATTATCTCATGTTGTATGATGCATACATCATAAGTGTTACAAAGGAAGAAAGGTGATTGGTTATTTCCTTCTGCTAAATCTTTTCAATTGCTAGTATTATACAGAATAATCCCTTGTAACTTTGTAACTGAATTTTAATTTTTTGACACAACACATAAATACTATATCTTTCCCAATAGATACAATATAACATAACACATTATTTTATCCCTGTACTAAAATCTGTTATATTATGAAAATTAAAACTGATAATTGGAATTTTGCACACCTGATAAATGACTTTAGCTAATGGTATATCACCTTTACAAAATTCAGTTATTGTGATGTTACTTTCTGAGCACTACAGTTATTGTAGAATCATCAAGTTGTAAGGTATTGGAGTTTACTTATCACTTTATCCAGTATCTGAATATTCTAATATTTTATTTTCTAATGAATAATATTTTTGGTACATTTATATCTTTAAAAGTATTAAATTTTTACTCTCATTTTAATTTTTTTTTATTATTTGCTTCAGATATATAGGTATAATTTAAAGAGGTGTCCGGTACAGATCCAAAACTAGCTATTATTAAATAGGTTTACTTTGATTTTTTTTCTATTAATTTGTTAAGGCAAATACTGAAATAGAAACTTAAGATTACTATTTTCAATCAGCAAAATATTACATGAATTATTCCTATTATGTTTTCAGCTGTTTAAAAAAAAAAAATTTTACCCTTCGTCTTATTTATGGATGTCACTGTTAGGTGTTAAAACAATAGATATTAATCATACCAAAGTATCATAAAATCTTAAAATAAAATTTAAATTAAAAAAATATGAACAATTTTGATGAGTTTAAACACTTTTGTTCCTAAATTCAGGTGATTTCCTGATTAGATCTAGTCTAGTGATTTATCATTACTCACTTACTATAATTATACAACTGATTTGACTAAAGAAGAATGCAAAATAATATTTTCAGTTGTTCGAGAAAATAGTAAAACTAAAGCTAAATAGAAATTAAGTGTTACATTTTGATTTGTTTTTATATCAATTAAAAATTGAAAATTAGTGTTGAAAGAATTAATAATCAAAAGTTAATAAAGTTTTACTGTAAAGATATTTTTATAAAATTGACTTCTACGTAAAATAAATAGATTTTAATTTGTGATTGCTGCAGGTAACTTAATATTTTTATTTTTATGGAAATATTTTTAAAATAATCCTTAAATATTATTTTTTTTTATATTTAAAATATATGTTTTTCTTAATGCTCAGGAAAAATATTTCTGAAAGTTGTATTTTCTTAAGTTTGTTGCTGTCACTTAATTGCGCTAATATTTCCATAGATGTTATCAAAAGAAGAGCTTAATGAAAAACTGTACCTACAAAATTGGTTTTGACTAATGAATGATATGTACATCAATTATTGTACCTAGTTAAAGTTAGTAAATATTTTTCTGATAGGTAGATGAGCTTTGCATAATCTTACATGTTACATGATGACTTGCATTTTTCTCCCATATACAGTGCTGTATATGTAATCCTTTCAATATGTTAGACAAGAGATTAAATACACATATTTGTTTAAAAAAAGTGAGATTCTTTTTTTATGAATAGAAAAAAATAATTACTGAAATCCCAGTGTTTTATAAATGTGTTAATCAGTATTGGTGTCGATGCGAAGTATAATTTTGTATAATATTTTGAAGTAATAATTTGTCATTTAATTAATTAATTAGTCATAATTTATTAATTAATTGTTAATCGTTTTTATTAATGTGTGAAACCTATTAATACTAATATTTATTTGTGATAACCCTTGCATTTAAATAAAAAATAATAATTTAAAATTATTTTATTAAAAGAATTTTAATTCATTCAGTATTCATATATTACATAGTTATTTTCAGTAATCTGAATTGAATATGGAAAATCTAGATATTTGTTGTTTCACATTACCAGTGCTTAAAAAATGGGATGATGTTTAATTTGTTAAACAAAAGGATTTTCCATAAATGAAAAAAAATCATTTTCGAAATGAGCCATTTTTAATTTTTATTCTTATTTAGGTTTTATAAGAATGTAGTTTTTTCTGATCACAAATATTCAACTACATACATTTTAAAATTTTATGTTGCTATCAAGATTATATTCAGTATTAATGATATCAACTAAATAATCCACTAAGTTAAAACAGTAACTGACTAGCAGGATAACAGCAGAACTAAAACTAGCAGAATAACTGCAAAAAGGATTTAAAATTTTATCTGTAAATGAAAATTTAAAAAAAGTTTGCAGGCTTTTTGATCATGTGTTAAAAAAATATTTATAAAGTTATCTCGCCATTGATTAAGTGCTTCTAAAAAATATAAAATAATGAAATGATAAATTATTAAGAATAGGCAAGAAGAGTCTTCTGTGTTGTTTCTATAATTAAAATAGTTAATGAGTATAATTAATGCAACAAAAAGTAAATTAAAGTTTCTATAAACAATGGAAGACTTGGAAAAGTAGGTAAGTGGTGTTCAAGTGCTTTAATATTTTAATGTATTAAAAAAAAAAAAATGCTATTTAAAGAATAATAAAGAAGAATTTTGCTTTCAGTCCCATTTTCCATATTTTTTTTACATTTAAAAAAAAAAAATTTTTAATTCAAAGTAAAAAAAGCATAAATTTTTGCTTGGACTATAGTCCCCTTTTGGTTTTCATAAAAATATACTTACAAAACATTTAAAAAATCCTTTCACCATAATAATAATTTTCAAAATATAAAATGACTTAATTTCAGAAAATCTAACTTTTTCTTCGAAAGAACTTTTAGAAAAATCTAAAATTTATATCAATGTTAGGCTCATTGACAATCATCTAACAACTCACATAACATAAATGTATATATAGCTTTCTTCCACACTTTACAATGCTTAATATGTACACCTTCATGAGTTGATAAAAACTTTGAAGAATTCTATACAGTAAAACTTACAGCACTTGTTAATGGTTTTACACCCATACTTACTAACAGCATGAGCTAGATAAAACACAGACCAAAATTGAAAACATATTTAGGGACAGAAAATACATAGATCAACTAATAGTCATAGTAAATTTCTAAAATTTCTCTGAAAGAATATTACTGTGTTGGTTTTAGAACAATGAACAAATATGCAACATCATATAACAAATAACAAAATATATAGCAACTGAAAGCTTTACAAATTAAGCTTCAGTGATTGTATTAAATAATACACTGGACAAACAAGATCAAAATTCATCCACTAACACAAACAGCATATACGAGGCACTACACAGAAAGTTAAAAGTCAAATTTTGCAGTCCACTTCATAGAAACGGGGTATACTTTTAAATACACATAATTACAACTTTCTGATTTTCCCATTGTTGTAAAAATCAACTTCTATCACACTTTAACAATATGAAATTTTAAATGAATTATTTAATTTGGACGAAAAAACATAACAAATGAAGAAATACAACACAAATCAATTTCCTGTCCTTTTTAACATGGCCATTAACAAAATTCTGCAAGTAACTCCACCACAAAAGATACTGCCAATTAGCTCCAAAAGTTCCTTTAGGAAAAAATTTTTATTTCAGAAATAACTTAATTACAGTAATTTACATTTCATTTTGTTATTCAGTAACTCTAATAATGCACAATGTTTTGATTAAAACTTTCCAACAGATTTTAAAAATCACTTTGTCTGCTAGCTATGCATTCTTTTTTTTAATAACTTGCATGCAAAAATTCAACCACTTTAAAAATGTTTTAGTTGTAATTAAAATTTTTCATTTGGGAATTGGAAGAAGGTAAATCTCATCATATGAAACTCATAATCAGTTCATCTTTTCTTTTTTTGTTAACATTAATCAAAAACTTCAATTATTTATATCTTAACTTAACAATTACACATATAGTATTTTCACAACATCTGGAGAAAAAGTAGTTGAAGCAGTGATAAGAAAATAAAAATCACTTTTAATAATAAATTTTGAATAGTTTTAGTGCACTCTGATTGCCAATTCAGATTACTGATTGTTTTTGTTTATCTTACTTGTACATATTTTTTATCAGAAGAATGATTTTATTTAAATACATATGTTCTAACTGAACATTATACATAAATATGGTAGATTTTAAAAGAGTATTATTAACGAATTTTCATTAAGTTCAATTATAAAATATTTTAATGACAATCATTAATAAATTATGCATTTTACTGTTGTTGTGTCATTATGTGTTAATTATGTATGATATTATGTGTAAAAATAAATGTAAATTTTTGTCATACAGTCACTTTAATCAGTATTTAACAAAATAAATTGGCATTTATTACTTTTTAAAGTGATGTTACAAGATATTATACCATATTTTTATAATTTTGTTAATTTTGTTTTGTAAATCACAGAATTTATTGCTTGTTTTGAATAAGGAGAAGTTTTATATTTAGAAATTAAAAAATCATCTGGTCATCTTACATAAGTGTTAGGGTTTAATTTCATAACTTGATAAAAGTATTATAGAAAAAAAAATTTGTTAATGAATTAATGGATAAATTCATAATGTGTGATTCTCAGAGGAAAGTGTTTTGTTTATCAATTTATGTGTACCTATGAAAGATAAAAAATACTGTCTTTTTTTAATTAATTAATTTAAGGTATTTTGCAGCATTTAATTGTTCTCATTTTAGTTCTTAATACTACAGTAATATGTATTTCTATTTCATTGTATGAATATCGAATATTGTAATTTATGTTTATTAAGAGCATTTTATGTAAGTTAATTCATTAATAAGATTTTAAAATTATTTTACTGTTTACTCTGAAACTTTGATTATGTTTAAATTTATTTGTAAAATATTTAAAAATATTAAACAATATATGAAAGTCCATCTCTAAATGAACTTTTATTTTTAAAAAATCTTTTTTTTTAGGAATTTGAAGTCATAAGTCCAACAAAATACATTAATTTACTATAAAACAGTTTTTAAATTGACTATATTTGATATACATGTTAAAATTACATTTGCACAAAGTCAAAACAAGTTATGTATGAAAAGAAATAATTTAAATTACGGTTTCTTTTGATACATCATGAAGAACAAAAATTCTTTAAATCCAAAAACGTTTCAGCTCTCTTCCTGATAGTCTTTAAAGAAGCTTGGTTTATGTGACTTGATAAAAAGATACATGGAATTTTTAAATTTCAAAGGCTGTATAAATCCAATTATTACATTTTTTTTTTTTTTTTTTTTTTATATATACTTGTCCCTAATGTGTGTTTTTATTGGTAGGCATATTGGATGCTTATTGTATTGTTGGCTTCAAAAAGATTATACTTGTTTTGGTATGGTTGATGATTTTTAAGATGTTGAAAAAATAGAACAAAGAATTTGCATTAAATTTTGCTCTAAAAGAATGGAATAAGTGCAGCACTACACTGGAAATGTTGATTGTTGCGTTTGACAATAATTATATGAATAATATAAGCATTTACAAGTGGTATAAAGGTTTCCAAGAGGGCCGGCCATGAAGACATTGAAGATAATCTGTGCCCTGATCATTCCAGCTCATCTGCAATCGATAACAACATCAAAAAACTGAAGAAAATGATTACAGAATCTTAAAAAACGTTAAATAATTTCTTCTGGTAGTGCAAATAGAATCATCAACTTAATAATCTGGTACTGAAAATCTGAAAACACACACATATTTCATCCACCAATTCATGATTCACTTTCAATTAATGGTTCATTTGGGTATTTCCTTACATCGCACAGTTATATGGGTGGGTAAGGGTTTTTCTTAAAGAATTTGAGCCTGTTCTTGGGTGTCTGTTTAATATCTGGAGTTAAAGCAGTTTATTGACTTATCAGTGGATAATACTGATCAACAATTTGGTGCTCTGATCTGAGATAAAAATACTTTGATCTCCAAAACAACTGTAGGTAGTACAACTTCCAAGTAATAGAGTTCTCTTTGTGCGGGCTTTATATCTTGTTTCATGGTTCATTGGGTAAATCATCTCATTTTCATTGTCAGCCTTTTGCTTTGACTCAAATCCCTACTAGTAGCCTACTATGAGAGTTTTGATTAAACATTAATGGATCTATAACCCTTCATTATGGAATTCATTACGGAAATCCTTAATTATGGAAATTAAGGATGTGGAGTCCATTCAAAGGATCTGCATGCTTTTTTATTGGCTCTGCCCAAAATTATTCGGAAATTCTTTTTTTCTATTTGGAGGCTGTATAAAAAAAGATTTACTTGGTGCTGGAGAAATATAAGTAAATTCATATCTCCTAATCACTGTTAATAAATTCATACTTAACCTAGAAAAAAAAATAATAGAATAAACAAAACACACATTACGTTACAAGAAACCATATATGCCTTCTTGAATATCCTTATTTAAATTGTAACTTGGAAGAAAGATGTACCTACAAGTGCAGTTATGTTTGAAGAAGACCAAAAAAGGGTCAGCAGCTTTAAGTATCTTGGAAATATAATAGAGGAGAGTAAAAAAAAAAAAAAAAAGAAAAAGATCAAGAGGTGGCTATGTAGATACATCCAATCATGAAGTCTATATGATGCTGGGTTATACCTCAGAGAAATAAGGAAAAAAGTAAAGTAAATCAAATATTTGATATCCCAATACTTATATGTCACAGAATCTTGGGTTATGAAAGGAATGTATATCAACAAAATGCTGGCTTATGAAATAAATTTTTGAGGTAGTAATGTGATAGAATTAAGATGCTCTGTAGAAGGATGAAGATAAAGAATAAAAGGATTGAAAATATGGTGAAATACCCTTACAGGGAAAAATAAAGAGATCAAGCAAAAGATGGTACAGGAATATAAAGTGAAGAAAAAAGGGAGGATTCCTAGGAAGATGCACAAGATGAGTGTTGGGAAAGATTCTGAGGAATAGGTGGCTGAAGGAGTTTAAAATTATGTACAGAATAGAGGAATAAAATGTAAATAAAAGCTTATAGAAAGTGATATAAAGGCTCATATTTTAAGTGACCCTGCAACAGCTTAAACAGTACATGGTATATTGATGATTTGAAATATCTTAAATAATAATTAATTTTATGTATTATTTTTTTGCTACTGAAATTTCAGATGTGAATTTATTCATATGTATTTTACTATTGAATGTGAAATAAATTAAAAAATTAGGTTAAGTTTTATTTAATCTGTGTTATATAACTCAGCTCAAGACTACCTAATTTAGAACCCCAAAAGCTGACTACTACAAGTGGCCAATTCATTACTTCCATAATAAATATATAAATAATAGAGATGTAGAAATATGTATATCTATTACAAACAGTCATAATATGATTATTCCAAATATTTTCATTAGATAATACATGAAATAAAAATGTAAATTTAACATACATTCTTTTTCTTTCATTCTTCATTTAAAGATGTATTTAACATACATTCTTTAATAGAATAAGTAATTCTATTACTAATAAGAATACATTCATTTATATTCTAAATACATAAGAATGTATTTAGAATACATTCTTTTGTATTTAACATACATGACTTATGTAAAGTACATTTTTGAATATAAATAAAGGGCTATGCTAAATGAAAATTAAAATAAGCCAGAAAACAAGAGTATACTTGAAATTGTTTACAAAAATCTTAATTAAGATTTAAACCAAAATGCTTAATTCTGTTATTAAATAATCATCATCAATAGACACTAGAAAAAGTACTTAAAAGAATACATAAATAAATAAACAAAAAAATAAGGAATATAATTGACAAATTAAGAGTGCTTAAACACTACAATATTAATATTTTCAGAATTCATAGTGTATATATAATACACTATGAATAGATATATTTTAAAAAATATGTATGTTATTTTAAAACACAAATAAACACACACACACACACACACACACACACACACACACATATATATATATATATATATATATACATGCATATATACTTTTTTTTTATGTATATATTTATTTACAAAAAAAAGTTGTTTGTATTTATTATTCTTATTTTAAAAATCTTTCTAAAAATACTTTGTTTCTGTATTTCGTAAGTACAGTTTATTTGTTTATGAATATCTATCGTAGTTATTATTTCTTCTTTTCATTTATTTATTTACTTAAATTTATATATATTTATACGAGCATACATACTTTTCCAGTGTTTATTGATAACTGTTGAAATATAAAATAGTTTTTTAGGTTTAGAATTAAGTCAAATCTTTGTACATGTATTTTTTACCAATTCCCAACTTGTTATAATTACTCTTTCAGTATAATTGTTTAATTTTATCTTTTGTAAAAAAGTTGACTATTTTATATATTGTGAAAATAAATGTTACCAATAATTACTTTCTATTTAATTCAGTCATACTGTAAAAAATATTTATGACTAATTCTTTTTTAAAAACTAATAATATGAAAAATACTTTTTGAAATGTTTACTTCTTAAGAGAGTAACTGGTTACAAATAATATTGACTGAGCGAGCATAAAATGTTCATAATTGATCATTTTTATGTTGTTGCTATTGTATATTGTACAGATATATATATACTAATAGTTTTTTTTTTTATTGAATATTGAATAAAATAACTCTAATATAAATAATTATATTAATGAAAGCTTGCATCTCTTTTTATTTTTACATTATTCTTATAATCTTACACTATTGCATCACATTTAACTCTTAGGTCAATTTAATTTTTTTCCATTTAATCTTTTTGTTTCATGTTATGAAATGTAATTCAATCTGTATATTACTACTTCTTAAAAAAGTTATATTTAATGGACTTTTATAAAATTAATTTATATGTATTTATAAAAACTTAAATTACTAATAAGTAATATTGATTTTATTCCTTATGCATTTTATTCTTCTGTATTACTTTTTACAACTTTTATATCCAATATTCTATTTCTGAACTGCAAAGGAAATAGTGAAATAATAATAATTTAAAATATTTCAAAGGTAAAGTTAGGTTATTATTTACAATCTATAAAATAGAAAAAGATTATTACATTAAGATTGATATGTGTATCAATGATCTTTTATTACTGAAATGTCAAGTAACTTTATCTTCATGACTTTTTCAGTATTCTTTCATTAATTTGTTAGCCACAAATTGATTAAAAATGATATAATGTAATTTAAAACACTTAAACTTGTAAATTAAATAAGTTTTTATAATATCACTACTTTTAAAAGTTTTTTTTTTATAATTGCATTTATAATTTTTAAACAATGCTTACTACATTTAATAATCAGTTGTGAGTGCATGATATGTATAACTGTAGTTTGGTCTATATGATGGATGAAAGCTTACTATTTTTTAATTAAAATAATAATGTTATTATTATGATTATTATATACATTATTTAAGAAGTCTGAATTAATATTTTATCAAATATTATATTATATAGCTAAAGTGGTGCCAGAATGGATCGGATGAAATGAATATAAAATTTTATGAAATTTTAAGTATTACAAAAATTGCTTTAAAATTTTCTCTTCATTTGTATAATAAATGAAACATTAAAAAAAAGGCTAAATGTGTTCATTGTATTGTTATGTAATATCCAAATATTATTATTATTATTGTTGCTAAACCATTTCTCTTAAAAATAAATTAGTTAATAACTAACCTTTTTCTTGCACTCAAATCACGCTTTATAGAAATTATACTTAAATACTTATTAAATTAACTGCACCAATTAATAATTAGTGTCTTGTGATATATAAATATATTTATTATATATTTAATATTATTATTAATAAATAAATTTTTAAAAATTCTGTATTTATTATGTATACAAATTACGGTGTTCTTATATTTAATTTGTTATAAATTAATCATATGATAATTTATATATTATATAATATAATATATTATGAGATAATATAGTATAATAATAATTATAGTAAAGCGCCATTGCCTTTTTAATCAGAAATTAATAAAAATATATCATGTTTATAAACAAATAATTTGTTGCTTTTTAAAAAATGATTACTAATATTAACTACTTAATAATAATAATAATATTAATAGAAATTAAATGATATTTAAACCTGTATCGTTATAATTATTTTAATATCATTGTCTCTTTTAATTTTATTAATTATTTTTGTTCTTATGTTTTGGTTTTTTATTAATTAATCTATTTAGTTTTCATTAATCCTTTGTGCTCTTTTGGCCTGCAGTGCAGGCCAAGATAACTTCCCTATTTGCTCTCCATATTTTAGAGGTTGCTGTCCTGACAGCTCTCATGTCCTGCATTGCAGGCTACAATTACTTCATCATTAACTCTCTGTACATTGTGCCCGTTAGCTCTGATTTATTTATGCATCATATACACAGCTGATGTTAAATGCCTATTCATATGACAAGTTATTTTAATCATAATTTTTTAATATACTGTAATTAAGGATCATGTTTTAACTTAGTACTTATATTTTAATTGCTAAAAAACTGTTTGTAAAACATGAATATAAGTATTTATTGTACAAGGAAAGTAAACTGGAACTGTTTTGAGTTGTTTAGACCATTATAATATTTTCAAACATTAGTTTTGAACACAAGCACATACAAATATAGTTTAGTTATCAAATAAAAAATAATTTTATTTACTGTGACAAAATTGTTAACAAAATACATTTCAATAAATATTTAATTAATTTAATATCGTCAAACTTATCATCATGATAAAGCAAGGGCATTATTTCTCAGTTCAAGATAATATCTAACGTATGAATAAATTTCATCGCTACATACAGTATCAGACTTGTTGATGTGTTATTTCAAAATGAAACCATGATGTCACTGCACTTTATAGAAAACAGAAAATGTCATATAAAATAAATAAAAGCTGTAACTCGGTGGCCTGCAATGCTGGCCAAGAGGGCGTTCAAGCATAATGACTTTGGCCTGCCATGCAGACCAAGAGAGATGTGAGGACAGCTTACATAATAATCAATCAGAGCTGTGCGCAAGATGGCGACATCCTGCATTGCAGGCCAAAAGAGTTGAGGGACAAATTAGTAAAATTTTTTCAGGGCACAAAGGGTTAACTGTGGCAATATGGTATATTGTATGGTGAGGGATATGTTTATTAAATATGACAAGTTATACATTATATTATTACATCACACTATAAATAAAATCATAGCCCAAAATTACAAAAGTAAAAACCCAAAAAAAGAAACAAAAACACTAATAAAAATTGTAATAAGTAATATTTGGTTAATTTGTAAATAAGTGCTCATCATTTTATGTAAAATAAATAATGATAATGATGACATATATTATTTACTTTAATGTTAACATTATCATATGTGTTTTTCTTTTAAACAGTTGTAATAATCATTATTGTTTAATTTATTATTATTGTGAATGTTAAAATTTATAAATAAATTTTGTAATGATGCAGTAAATACATTTTCTTGAAATTATTTAGATAGACTATCATTATTTTAACCAACTCAAATTAGAGCAGGTTCTCAACATGGCCCATCTGTACCTCAGTTTTTTTTTTTTTGTTTTGTTTAACGTCTGGAACCACCATTAAGGTATATCTTCAGAGGATGAGATGAACGAATTGTAGCGTGTGTGAAAAATGCCATGCCTGACTGGGATTTGAAGCCAGGACCTCCGGATAAAAAGCCAAGATGCTACTACTCAGCCATGGAGGCCGGCATCTGTACCTCATAATGCAATGTTTATATATATATATATATTATATGTGTATATAATATATATACACATATTAAACATCAGCTGCATCAACTTTAATGATGTATTTTCTTTTAATTTACTCTTATATTCCCGTAATAAGTTTTTCCAAACAAATGGAAAATTTATTTTCTGAAAAATTTCAAGCAATATGAAGATATTTTTATTTATTTTATGTCATCATTACTTACTGTACTGAAGTGTTGTTTGATAATGATATTTACTTAGTTATTCTAATATTTTCCTTATTTTCAAATTAAATATTTAAAACATTATTTAGAAAACGAGGTGTAGTAAAAAATAATGCGTGTTCCCACATTCCAGGCAGCTACCTTTTTGCATGAACTTTATATCATTTTGTTAACATCTTTATATAGATTTTTGCATTTCTTACATATTTGTTGGGAACGACTTATTTTCTATTTGTATATGTAATACAATCAGCTCCCTCTATGAATCCTGAGACATTGCCGATGGTGAGGGGGCTTGAGTGCTCAATGACACAGAGTAGCTAGACCGAAGGTGTAGCCATATCGGAGAGATATCTGTTGAGAGTCAGACCCAGGAATGATTCCTGAAAGAGGGCAGCAGCCTTTCAGTAGTTGTTAATGATGTAGGATAGGAGGATTTAAATGGCCATATCTACATCAATCAGTCTTTTGAATACAGCACAGCTGAAAGAAATGAGAAAACTACAGCTGTTTTATTTTCCAAGAAAATGTAGCTCTCTGCATTTTCATGTAACAAATATGGAGGTGCCTTCCTTGGTAAAATATTTTGGAGGTAAACTAATCCCTACTTCAGATTTTCAAATGGGGACTACTAAATTTAAGAGGTCACTAGAAAATTAAAAAATAACATTTTATGAGTCAAAGCGTGTAATGTTAAAAATCTAAAAAAAGGTTGATAGGTTAGAAAATTTAAAGAGGGAAATGGTTTAAAGAGGTTAAATATAGATATAGTAGCAATCAACAAGGTTCGGTGGGAAGAGGAAAATGAGGTTTGATCAGGTGATTTTAAAATATTAACTCAACTTCAAATAAAGAGCAAACAGAAGTAGCTTTCATAATGAACAAGAAGATAGGGAAGACAGTAAAGCATTTCAAAATGCATAATGATAGAATCATTGTAATAAGGATAAAATCAAACTCTTAAGCCAACAACAATTGTTAATGTCTATTTTCTTACAAGTGCCCATGATGATGGTGAGTTAGAGTGGTGTATACAAAGAAACTGACAAAGCAATTAAACACATAAAAGGGAGTGAAAATTTAATAGTTGGAGATTGGAGTGCAAGCATCAGAAAAGGCAAGAAAGAAAGTATTGTGGGTGAATACAGACTGGGCAAAAGGGAGGAAAGAGGGGAATGAGTTTTACACAAAGTATAATTTAATAATTACCAACACCCAGTTTAAAAATTATAATAGAAGAATATACAGATGTAAAAAGCCAGGTGATACAACAAGGTATCAGATAGATTATATCGTGGTTAAACAATGATGTAGAAATCAACTTGCCGACTGCAAAGTTTATAATGAAGCAGACATTGATAATGATCATAATTTAGTAATAATGAAATGTAAATTGGGGTTTAAAAACCTGAAGAAAAGGTACTAGATGAATCGATGGAATCTAGAGAAGCTTGAGGAAGAGGAGGTAAAGAAGATTTTTGAGGAGGAGATAGCAAGAGGTCTGAGTAAAAAAGGTAAGGTAGAAAATATAGAAGAAGAATGGGAGATTGTTAAAAATGAATTCTTGAATCAGCAGAAGCAAACTTAGGCCAAACAAAGAGAACTGGTAGAAAACCTTGGATATCAAAAGATATACTGCAACTGATGTTTAATTGTAGAAAGTTTAAGAGTGCTAGTGATCAAGAAGGTAAAAGGAACTATCAACAGCTCAGAAATATTATGAACAGGAAGTGCAAATTAGCAAAAGAAGAGTGGATTAAAATAAAGTGTTCAGAAGTGGAAAGAGAAATGATCATTGGTGAAATAGATGGATCATACAGGAAAGTTAAAGACAGTTTTGTGATGCATAAATTAAAATGTAATAATGTATTAAACAAACATGGTACACAGATTTATAATATGAAAGAAAAGATCGATAGGTTGGTGGAATATATTGAGTTATATAAAGGAAATGAATTAGAAATTGAGGTTACAGAGGAAGAAGAGAAAGTCAAAGAGGAAGAAAACGGAGATACAATACTGAGATCTGAATTTAAGAGAGCATTAAAAGATTTGAATGGCAGAAATGCTCGTGGGATAGACGGCATACCTTGCTTTGTCCTTGTGGAAAGAATCTTGCTATTTATGGAAAAAAGTTAAAACACACTGTATTGCAAAATACTTGGTCTCTGAATGAGCGTAATTGTATGAGAAAACAGTAATATAATGATGCCCTGCACAGCGCTATCAGATTTGTGCAAGCAAGCTTTTACTTTCATCGTACTAACTATATGATTGAGATATTAAATCACTTATTTTTTAAATGCTAAGTGCGTTCGGAAAGTCGCTGTGCATTCTTTCGGCGTTAGGTTGGTTGCCTTGTGGCTAACATCCATGAATTATACAATCTTTACATGAAGCGAAAATTGGAGTCTGGGTTCAATCTTTTTTTGAAAATACGGATATTAGTGATCGTTATAGTGCTGTTTTAACAAACTTCATGAGACAGTTAAAAGATGTGGAAATGTAAATAAACTGAGTCAGAAGTGGAAATCAATCACGATTGGTCCACAGCCCATTCGGCCCACGGCTAACTGGTCAATGACGTTTTACGAAATGTGTTTGGTTAACGAATCATTTCGAGGGGTTTGTGGCCTGCACGATCGCCCGATCTGATCCCTCCAGATTACTTTCTGTGGGGGCATTAAAACAAGCAGTGTGCGCAACAGACCACGCACGATTGACAAAATTAAAACCACAGTTACGGCATACATACGAGACATTCCCGTATGTCAGCAAGTTAAAGTGTTTAAAAAAAAATTGAACGTGTGCCGTGTTGCATTGATATTGGAAGAGGTCATTTTAAACACCAGTTCAAAAAGTGAAAACTACCATGACAGCATGAATAAAGACAATTTCATGAAATGGACGCATGAAAAATTGATTCCAAAACTTCCACTAATGTCAGTAGTAGTTGTTGATAACGCACCTTATCACAATAAAGCGCCAAATTCTAACTCCAAAAGAAAAGATATGAGCGATTGGCTGGAGAAAACCCATATTCCGTATGGTTAAAAAATCCTGAGACCATAGTTATAAGAATTAATAAAGTTACATAAAACTAAAGTATAAAAATATCTCTTGAATGAATTTTTGAAAAAACATGAGCATCTTGTTCTTTATCTCCGTACCATTCTGATTTGAATCCGATAGAGATGGTATGGATAGCTAAAAGGACATGTGGCGAGTCATAATGTAACCATTTTCTTTCACAAATGTTGAAAAATTATCTATGGAGAAAATTAATTCCATGAATGAAGATGATTGGAAACCCTACTGTGAAAAAATAAAAAATATTGATAAAAGTATTAAAAATTGGAACCAATGATAGATGAAATGACTGAACGTTATATTATACGTGTAATCTCTGATAGTGAAAGTGAAATTGACAGTGATAATGATTCGTTTATCGAGGATGGTGAACTTGCTAGAAGTTTGAATTAGATGCACGGAGAAAATCAAGTAAGCTTTTGTTTATTATTAAAAATTGATAATTTAGTACAGTAAGAGGTTATAAATAATTATTTATTGTTTATAATTAATAAATGTAAATAGGATAGTTATTACCGCATACAATATAAAAATAAATAATACTTCGATTTGATATGCGAAGTTGATGTTTTCAGGCCGAGCAGTGATATGCAGTCTGCTCATGACGTCCACAAGTTCGTAAATTAGCTGGTAGCTATAGTAGAGACTATAGCTACCAGCTCTCCACTGTAATCAAATCTCTACTATAGTTAGCTATGGTGGAGATTTGCCTGTTGACGCACAAACTCTAATGAATTGAATAATGGGCTCTCTCTCTTTATCTGTTTAGTCTCCAGAACTACCGTAAGAATTACTTCAGAGGATGTGTATGAATGGAATGAAGTGTAGCCTTGCACAATCTCAGGTCGACCACTCCTGAGAAGTGTGGTTAATTGAAACCCAACCACCAAAG
>JAAAKQ030045917.1:0-16485 GCA_010016005.3 Zanna intricata
GATGAATGAATTGTAGCGTGTGTGAAAAATGCCATGCCTGACCGGGATTCGAACCCGGGACCTCCGGAATGAAAGGAAATAATAATTAATAGCTATTTTATTGAGAGAAGGAAGAGATAGCATAGACACACACACACGCAACACAGATATATATATATATATATATATATTGTGTATGCGTGCGTGCACGTGTGTAGAGAGAGAGAGAGAGAGACAGAGAGAGACAGAGAGAGAGAGAGATATTGTATGTGAGAGGGGGGAGATTATAAGCTCTTAAATTTAAGGATTTATACCAATCGTTCATTAATCCAAGCAATATCTTGAAAAATTGACACTTTACTCATTTTGAAAGCAATTCCTTAAATATATTTAAAACATGAAAAACGATTGTATTTCCATTTTCATAACAAACACAAATATTGCTACGAAAATCTTTTGTTAAATTTTGAATGCTACCAGGTTATCTTACGCAAAGGTTGGGCTCAGATAATATTTCTTAAAAAAAATTATTTTTTTCGGAAATGGCTAAGAGTTTTTAAAATAAATTTAAAAAAAATTAAAATAGTAATCCCAGTAATAAGTAGTTAAAAGCGATGGGGTATGTATGATACTAAGAATAAGTATTGTTTGGAATTAGTCTTAATTTTTATTGGTAGAAAAAACGAAGGATCCGCGTTGGGAAATTTTTTCCGATTCTACCTAAAGAGATGTGATTCTAAATAATAAAAAAGAAAGAATATAGTTATAATGATAGATTAAAATCTTAAGATACTAATTCCCAAAATTATCTTGGAAGAAATAAATTCTCTTTTACCCATTAAAATTTCTAATTAAAATCTTAGTCTTTACAATTTGTTTTAAATGGTTCTACTTTAAAAATACAATCAACATCTTTTTTGAAAAACAAATTTTCATTGCTGCTCATATTACTGTCCCGTTGGATTCATGTAACTTACTCGTATTTATATTTATAATTATATCCTTTTTGACGCTTTGTCAAAAAAATTATGTCCACTGTTCGTTAAATATTTACAGCTTTTCTTTGTTAACTTAATGAGCGCTTAACGAGTAATCATTATTCATCTAATCAAAAATTTTAGGTTTATATATTTATAACTTTAATTTATATTATTCTTATCAATATTTATTTGCCTAAAAATCTTAGGAAATCAGTTTAGGAAAATAAATGTTACAAAGATATCTGTAATAAATCATTTAAAAAAAAAAACAAATATTAAAAGGACAAAAAAATAAAAAATATTTATGTGTAGAACTTCAAAAAAATTTTAAAATAATACGTTTACTTTATTACACTGTAACATGAAAAAAAAAAAATTGTTTTTATAGAGTAAAAAGGTAAACCTGTATATTGTTAAAATATTATTATCTTTTTAAAAGGGTATTTACGTTTCACGTAATCTTTTAGAAAATAACAAAATAAAATGCCAAAGTAAATATTAAAAAAAACTAAACCGATCACGTGAGGATAAAAGGTGATATAAATAGGGGAGTAGAGCAAACGGCGGATGTTTGGTTAGAGACGAGGGGTTTGTAGAAAGCAATAAATATTTTCCTATTATTTGAAAGGAATTCACATTCGATGTCTCAAACAAATAACGAAAAAATATATTCAAAAAAAAAGAGAAAAACTGCTCTGTACTTTATGAACGTACCAGTGGAAAAAAAGGGTTGAGAAAAAAAGAGTGAGACAATACGAAAAGAAGGAGATAGAAGTAAGGAGTAAAGACAAGAGTGAGGCAGAGTGGGTTACTCATGCAAGCCTACATTGCTTGGTCTCAGAATCGATAACCGATATACTTTCAGTCAGCTTTGTAGGGTGAGAGTACGTTCCGCTCCGCAATCCCCCAGTTCCCCTGAATTCACAGGCTGGTTCCTACTTCTCCTCCTTCCCTTCTAACATACATATCCCCCCACGGAATCCTCACTGTACCCGAAACCCCACCCGACAGACCACCCTTCGTCCTCTCCCATATATATATATATATATATATATCCCTGCTGGGAGGTCACGCTCATTCCTGTGGTTGGTCTACACGCTCCTGGCTTGTGACTAGCTTTGCCTGTCTCATCCCACTTAGTCGGGGTGGCAAGAGTATTTCTAGTAAAATTTTGAAACATATTTCTTACTAAGAAAGTATCTCATGATTAACTTATTATACCGGTCTAAATACATAACAAACATTTAAGATTTTTCGTTGTTAATCCACTTTTTAATACTACGTTTTTTTTTTACAAATAATACTTAGTTATTAACCATAAACTTCAAACTAATTACATTTATGTTAATTGCATGCTTAAAGCAAAATACAAGATTACAATTCGTTCATGATCTTAATAATTCCTTAAAATTATCCTATTTTTTAATTGAAGACTTTAGATTTTAAGAAAAAATGAAATTACCAGTGAATAAGAAGAAGAAAATCATGTAATTGCTGGTGGTGAGATTTTCTGTTATTGTAGCATAACGTGGAGAATATTTAAACTGCTGTAATTGTTGGGGCTGTTGAGTATTGTGATCTACTAGTTTGAGGAAGCATTGAAGAAAATATTTGAGGGGTAAGAAAAACATCTTTCTAGTAAAGTATTTGTGGTATTTTAACATTTACTCTGCCATTCAATGGCTAAACTGTATGCTTAAGATTTACGGAATGAATTTAAGAAAACAATTTTTAAATATTTATAAAAGTATACGTATTAAAAATAGATTTCGAACTAAACACAGTTTTAAAAACATCTGATTACAAAAAATATAATCCACCACTTATGTAATAAAACAAAAAATATAAGAAAAAATTGCTGTTTATTTATTCATGTTTTTTGTGATTTTCTTCAATAAACGTGCTTTCCAATTCCTAACAAATCAATGTTGTATAGAAACTAAGAAATAAATAACTAATCTTTCTATCTGATTCACATAAAAAGATTCTTAAAGTAGCATATCCGTTTGCATTGTTTCCTGAAAATTGTTTCAATATTTAATTTATTTTAAGAAATAACAAAAATTAACGTAACAAAACATTATAATTGATAACAAACGTTGAAAATGTTTTGAGTTTAAGTGATACAAATAATTTTTAACATTTTTTTTTATTTTGATTCATTCACAGTACTGCTAATAATCATTTATTACTTTTTAATTAAATTAAATATATTAAATTTATTTATTAAATATATTTATAGTTAATTAATTACACCATAAAACTGAACATTTTTACCGTTATAAAAAGAAAATCCCTTTCGATACACCAGTAGACGGAGCTAGATTTCACCGTTTCTAAGTTTCACCGGGGATAAAACAGATTTATATCTTAAAGTTACGAAAAACTTCAAATTTACTCAATACGAAAATGGTTGCATGTGAAAAAATTTTCACATGTTAGCATACGATAAACCCCATCTTCTTAAAATTCCAGCAACATTTTGTTCATCCCTTTCTGTAAGGGTTGGTCATATCAAAATTTGTTTCAGACAATACTTTTAGGTAATGTGTAGAGGACTAATGACCACTTTAAATCGATTCGATACTGTGCTTATAAGAGAAATATGATTTTTTTGTCTACGAAATCCCTCTTTTTCCACCTCCTGGGTTGGTGATATCAAAAATCTTTACTTAGATAAGTTTTAAGCCCTTACCCAATGAATAGAAGAAACGTTAAACGAATTCGATATTTTACTTAATAAGAAAGTTATATCGATATATTGGTTTTTTGAAAAAGTCTCCCTCATTTCTACCTCCATAGTCCGATTTCGCCCATTAACGAACTAGACCGAGATTTTGGGTCGTTAAATTTTATGTATTAATTTGAGAATGGTTGGAGCAAAATTACGCAGTTATCGTGTCCGCAAGAAAGTGAAATATATATACTCGTATATAAATGTAATGTAAACTTTTGAATTGATGGTGGTTTTGGGGTCTGGGGGATGTGAAACGCAAAGATATGTTGAAATTTTTCAGAAGTCGAATCATGGTACCTATCGCAATAGGTGGCTTTGTTATGAAATCTACCTAAAAATCATGTTAATGATGTATAATACTGAATGGAACGCACTGATTGGAAGAGAATATAACTCACATTACCTTACTATCAGATAATCTCATTCGATGCAATTGGACTACTTACACAATCACTGGGTACAACTTACATTGATACTTTCATTAAAATATATCTTAAGTCGAAGTGAACGAAAGAAGTATTTCATTCCATTACGATTTTGTACGATATATAACTAAAATCAGAAAATTCCCTAGCATCAGCACGTAATATTACTAAACCTGGATGAAATTGCTAGTACGTAATTTCAAAGCATGTCAATGAGGGAGGGTAAAATTACAAGTAAATAGACCAAAATGTCATCATATTTTCTCAATAAAAAGGACTTTAAGCTCATACTTTCTGAAACAGATAAGTAAAAATGTAGTATTTGAATATTATACCCTAAATCGATCTGATCTGTTTAATTACACCACTATCTTTGTATAATGGTGGATTAAAATAGTAGTGACAAGTATTATTTTGAGGGAGAGGAGAGTAATCAATCATTTAACTAATTTGATCCAATTTATAATTTCCTCCTTTAGTTTGACACTAATATGTTAATCTCGAATTATAAACCACATCCTATGACATTTATAAATTCTACTTAACATCTTTCCGTAGTTTTATTTTAAACAATTCGTTTTTCAATTTGTGTTTTTAAACACAAATTAGACTAGAAAACTCAATCAATCGCAGAAATATTTTTTTTCTCTTCTGTATTTACTTGGAACATCATTTCTCATTTCAAAAGTTTTCTTTTTTTCTGTGATCACTATCATTCCTGCTAGTTATGAAATCTACAAAAATAACGTAATTTTTTTTTTTTTTAATTCGTAAATATGGAAAGGGTAATTCAAAATTAAACAGTAACAATCTGGGAAATGAAGTAGAGTATTAATGTAATAAAAATTATTCGTTCTTATACTCAAAAACGCTTTTTACTTCTATTTTACTATTACTATTTTATTGTAATCGCGAAAAATTTCGGTTTTCAGATTTTAACGGAAATATAAATTCTAACTATTCCTGAATCCATTTTGTCAAGTTTCAAGACATCTGTACGTACGTACGAATATCACATAATTAAAAAACGATTAACTGTAACATTTGACATATTATATTTAGAACTTGTAACATTGTAACATCTAGTTATGCACCTCCCCTTTTGATTGCAATCGAGTGAACCAAAGATGTCCAAAAATAAAAGAGGCCAAAATAAAAAGAAAACATTGTATTTTGGACTTTTTCTTAACTGCAGTAATAACTCCTCATTGAGAGGTTTTCAACGATATATATATAAATAGTACTTATATTCAATGGTTCAAGATATATAGCCAAATAAAATTTTAATTAATGAAATATTTGGATCTTACAAAGGTACACTTCCACTTCGGTTGGAATCAGATTTCATCTCCTTTTCTTTTTGTAACCTTTTTTTTTTTTTAATTTTTATATATTGATTTATAAATAATTATTAACCTGTGATATTAAAAAAAATACGATAAATAATAATTCAATAATAACAGTTAAAAAATATCATAAGCTGTTAAGGAAATAAAATTTTAGGTACTTTTCATAGGAGTGTTGACTGTCGTGGCCCTAATAGGGCTGGATTTATGCTATAACTGTGGCGGTAAGAGTTACCAGATCAGCGTCTGCCGTGAGGCCAAGAAATGTCTTCATTGCGGAAGTTCAATCCATCGCACCGGAGGCTTAATGTGCGAAAGGAGCAACAATGTTTAAGCTGCTCCTTTCCAACGCTAACAGGATCCCGCTCTCTCATGACCTCGTGGGGGAGCTTGTTACCCGGCTAGATGTGGACATACTTGTAACCACTGAGCCGAATAGAAAGAGACTATGGTCAGCAATGGCTGGTGCACGGATAGCGTAGGCGACCTCGCCATGTGTAATGTCAGCGGGAATTTAGGCTGGCAACTACTAATCAGAGAAGAAGGAATAATCGCCGAGGAGCTTACAGGAGTCACTGTCGTTGGGGCTTACATATCCCCTAATTGTGATTTCAGGGAATATGCTGACTTTGTTGACAGACTGGGTGGAGTGATATGCAGAGCCAGTAAGAAAGTTATCCTGATGAGGGATTTTAATTTTAAGGCGGTGATGGCGGGTAGCTCGTTCACCAATCGTCATAGGGATTTGATCACTGATAGGATGTACGGCCATGGATTGTATTGCATCAACGATGCGACACCCATCTTTGAGGCTAGAGGGCATTCTTCTGTTCTCGACTTGACTATTCTCAGCCGGGGCTGGAATCATGATGTATGTGACTGGAGGATGCTGCCTGATGAAACGGCCAGTGACCATCACGCTTCGGTACTTGCGATTGCCGATCGTGCTTTTCTGATTGCTGCAAGGGGTTGTCCACCAGTACTTTCAAGGCATTAGGTAGATGCTATTATAAGAGGTGCCGTCAGCAAGATCAGAAGAAAACCCAGCTTGATTCCGAAGTTGTTCCAAGACATAGTCACAGAGAAATGGCGCGATTCCTACCTGCCACTCGACAATGTATACCGGTCTATTGGTGGAATCCCAAGATCACGGAAATGCGTAGGGAGCTTCAGCGAAGGAGACGGACCGTCCAGAGATTAAGGTGGAGAGGACAAGAAGTGTGCGAGCTCGCAGCCAGTAGATACGCTGAATTTCGTATTATGTTTTGAAGTTAAACAATCGAAGAAGCTGAAATGGTTGCAGTTATATGCTTATCTAGACAACGACCCGTGGGGGCGTTTAAATAAGTAATTGCATAATAAAATAGTTATTGAAATATATAAATTGTTAGACACATAAAGAACAATTACTAGTACAGTAATTATTTTAGCCTGTACTGTCTATAATATTAGTTTATTCAGTTAAAATATCGCTTGTCGCTCGTCGCGCACGTTGGACAGACACTAACCAAATCGCTCGCATCGCCCAGGTCGCTTGCGGGATCGCGTCGGTCGCTTCTGTCGCGTCGCGTCGCCTACGTAGAACACCGCGTTAGTATTCATACCGAAGAGTAAAAACGGTGATCTGACTATTGGAGTGTGCTCCCTCTGTATGCTCAAAACGATGGGGAAGGCGGTTAAAAGGATGCTGTCATTCAGACTTACCGAGAAGCTAAATGCTGGTGTTGGTATCAGTCAGAATCAGTATGGATTTTTGCGTGACAGATCTACCTCGCAGGCCATTTCTAGGGAGGTTCATTGGGCTGCTGAGATCAGAAGAGATACTTGGAGGACCAGGCGCATCCCGATGCTTGTGTTGCTAGCATGGTCTCCAATGCGTTTGGGACTGTAACCTGGAACTCTATCATGATCGCCCTTCTTAAAGGTATTAGTGAGTCCCTACGATATCAAATTAGGTAGAATCTTAGAGAGCGCTGGACCTCTGCTGAGGTCCAGGGAAGTAACGTGGCGTTTGAGACACACAGAGGAGTTCCACAGGGATTCTTATTGGAACCCCTGCTCTGGGTGGTTAGTTTTTGACGAGCTGATTGTGTTTATCGCCTGGCATCCAGTCCATAGCCTATGCGGACGACCTAGCGTTGTTAATTAGAGGTAAGACGGAGCTTGATATTGAGAACAATGGTAACATTACATTGCGGGCGATCAACACCTGGCTGAACGAGTATAATTCGTCGCTGGCGTTGAATAAATGTGAATATGTACAACTGGCTGGCAGGAGAAGACTTGACCCTTCTATTCTGCGGGTGGGACAACATGTCTTGATAGAAAAATCATCGGTTTAGTACTTGGGTGTGATCATACACAGGGCTTGCCGCTTCTCTGAACACGTGTTTCATTGTTGTGACATGGCCGGAGGGCATGGATAAATCTTTGAACATTCTTATGGCATCGCAGGCGGCTCCTAGGGCTTCGAAGAGGATATTAATTATGTCTGCTGTAGCGTCAGCATTGTTATACGCAGTGCCTGCCTTTCGTTCTGCAACCGATTATTGGCGCAACAGAGAGAGATTACAGAAGGTTCACCGGCGGTCCCTTCTAGGAGTGATTAGATCGTATAGAACGGTTGCAAGTTGTGTTCTAGCTGCGGCACTACCTATCGATTTGCAAGTCAGGAACGAGCGGTCATATTTGATGGTGTGAGCAAAGACGAGGCAAGGCAGATACCCTTAATAGCTGGGGAGACAGATGGTGGGAGGCCGATAGTGCTATGTGGACCAGGACGTTGATTGCCAATCTCAAGGGCTGGTGCTTCAGACGCCATGGTGAGGTTACCTTCCATATGACGCAACTCTTTATCGGGCATGGTAATTTCGAATCGTACTTGCACCGCATCGGCAAGAGGGATACTGACTCCTGCATGTTTTGTTTCGCGCCGGATACTGCGGAGCACACGCTGCTGCAGTGCCTCCCGGTGGCGCCTGCAAAGAGTAATGGCTGGTATACACGGATTCGAGAGGGAGTGACAGCCCTCTGTTGAGTCGTCGCGCGTCCCTGCTTGCGGGGATGGGCGGCGATGAAGATGCACGGGGACTCCTGAACCCTAGATATGAATACATACATACACGAACACCCACACATACACAGAAAAAAATGTGTGGTGTGGATTAAAATGAATGAATGTGATGAACGAATGAATGTGGAATACCAAGGATGAAGAATGAAGTTCTTCATCCTTGGACACAGATAAGCCCATAGTAGTGTGGTGAAGGAACAGACCGGAGGAGGAAGGGGTGATGGATAGCCCTCTGCTGAATTGTCATTTGTCCGGGCTTGCTCGGGTGGTTGGTTATGATGATGCACGGGGACTCTGGATCCTCAGAACCCAAAATTACCTCCCCGAGGCTGAGTAATGCTTAATTGCGGGTCCAGTCTTGGGGAGGAGGAGACCGGTAAGGGAGGTTTAGTCGGTATGGGGCAGGTTATATAATGCCTAACAACACCTTGGCAGAGCCTGTTAGCTTGTTAGCTAGCCTGGGATGATTAGCATCCTGGGTCCGAGCTCTTCACACCCGTGGTGGAGTGCGTAAATGACATTCCTTCATCACCGACCAAAAAAAAAAGAAAAAAAAGTATAGAACTAATTTGGAAGGCGTACAAAGGAAGTTATGTGTTATCCAAATCAGATTTTTTAATGAAAAATGTTCTAAAATAATTTTAAATATGAAAAGTTTTAAACATAAAAGAAGTTTGTTTGTTTTAAAGTAGGAGGAAACAAAATTTACATAAAGCTATGGAAGATGCAAACAGCACTGATAAAAACAGAAAGTGAAGAAAGGTTCTTTTTTTTTTTCAAAAAGAAAAAAAAAGAAAAAAGGTGGACAAAACTGTTACCTGTTTCTCTTACTTTTCATGATGTATTTTAAAATAAAATATATAAGAACTACTACCTAAAAATATACTAAAACCTTGCAAAATATGAGTGAACAATACTATTTTACTTCAATACGTGGAGTCACGTTGCCTCCATTATGTATTCTGATTGGCCAGTGTGGAGATTGCTGTATTTGAAATTCAAAGTAGCATGGGGATTGTCAGATTTGAAACAAAGCATGTTTTCACATGCAAAATTTACAGGGATTTTATAAGTTTTGAATCTATAATTTACATTTGTTATATTCATCTGATTTTGCAGATTACAGTGCAATTTTGATTTTGGAGATTAAATCAATAACTCAATTTTCAAAAAGATTTGGAGTGTGCCGGGTTTGATATTGAACCACTCGTATTTTATAATTGTCAGTACAATGGATAATTATTTTTTTTTTTTTTTTGTGATATTTCTTAAAAAGTTAAAATATTATGATCAGTTTTTTACCGATTAGTAAAATGATCAATTTTTGAGTTAACCGATCAGTTTTTTTAGACGATTTATATATTAATATATTAACACAATATTAAAAAATATAAAAAAATTAAAAAAAAAAAAATTACGTAAGAAAAAGGAGAGCAATCCTGTTCTCTATCAGGAAAACTGCAGAGGCTAGTAAATTGATACAACAAAAACTCAGAAATTTTTTGTGATTATGAAAGAACATCCTAGCATTATCAATATTTTGTAGTATTTTTTATTAAAACGAATAAAATTCGCTGATGTAATAAACTGTGTTTCGCTAGAAATAAAAAATGAGCAAATAGTAAATAGCATAGGTGTTTCACTTTGAAAAATTTTACCTTGAAAAGTAAAGAAGTAATCATACAGAAAAAAAAGTCTGCTAAAGTCAAATATATATCTAACATTTAGAAAACCATTGCGAAATGTTGCTGTTTCAGCAACAAAATAATATGTAAAAGAAAACGAAGAGTGATAGTAGTAGATGTTACAAAATAAAAATGTTATGTTAAAAAAGAATTTGAAAATAAGTTGACTAAATACGAAATTAATAGATCTTACGTCGAATAAGGGAAGAGAAAAATTTATAGTAGAATCTTTTTGAATTATGTTGATTATCCATCTTATACTGGCACATATGTTTAGCTAATTTACTGATAGAGGGATGTGTAGAGGATACAGAATTCAGAGAAGTAAATGTTTGGAATAAATAAAACAAATTATTGAGAATATGGGATATAAATATTGAAGAAAACATATTGATAAGAAATAGATAGAAATTATTAGATTATCGACGCTCAGAAGAAATCGAAAATAGCACCAAACCAGTCAATTAACCCTCTCAAAAAAAGCTATATTTAAAATAAAAATTATATCACCAATTTTTTTAAATGTGACAATATGAAATTCATATCCAAACATTTTAAATAAATCTAATATGCCATTTTTTAACGTAGGTTGCCCTCCAATTTCTGGTTTCTAAGTAAACTCCTAATGCACTATTAATTTTGGAAAAAGTTTTTCTACATTTATATAAAACAAGAAAATAATACAGATATAGCTGTTTTTGACGTGAAAACTTTTTTTGAGCTTACACTTTTGTGATAGACTTTTACACGGAGAAAAAAATAGTTGACTCGTAATAAAAAATCGTCACGAGACGCTAAAGAGATATGTATAGGAGAGAAAGACATGGAACGAGAATTTATGCATATACCTATGTAACATATATATATATAGAACGGAAGGTGGGAAAAATACATCAATGATCCGTCGGTGATTCCCGATACACTTCTCTTTCTTTCTCCCTCTCTATTTCTCTTTCTCTCTTTCTTTCTGTATACTTACGCATATGTGCATATACGTTTACGTCAACATACATTAAAGAAGGAAGTTTATTCCAGTTCTCTTTCTTTCTCCCACTCTTTTTCTCTCTTTCTCTATACCGGTACGCATGTACGTATACATTATACAGTTCAGAAAAACTGTTGTAATTATCCAGAGCACGTTGCTTTGTAGGTATTTTTGTGTATACCTACACATATTGAAGTGTTTGTTAAGTTGTTTATATAAAATTAATTTTAAAATAATTGTTTAAAATCAGTGAATGAATCTGATAATACAAATAAAGTAAATATTACAGAAATTTTAGAAGATAATGATAATATAAATAATATAAAAAATTACGGAAATAGATTAATAATATAAATATTGTAAAAAAAAATAATATTATAATTGATCATTGAAATGTAAATTTTTTCTAACATTTATTTAATAAAGAAAAACAATTTAGTTTTTATTATTTAATTAATCACTTACACTATATTTTACATATATATATATATATATATATATATTACACTATATTTTAAATAGTCTATTAAATATTTTAAATGAATAATCACATACATTTGAATCAGCAATAGGATCAAATGTAATTATTAACCAATGATCGGTACTCATTGTTTTAAGTTTTCACTTCTGGTTTTATTTATGGTTGTTTTATAAAACCATACCACAATTCAAGAGTAATAGAAGTTCATCCCAATAATTTGAGTGTCTAAGATTTTTTTTTACCTCTTGTTTGTAAATTTCCTATACATCAAATAAATAAAAAACCTTCTTCATTGAATTTCATTATTCATTGTAATTAAAATAGTCAGAACATATGGATAAATAAAAAAAAATAATCTGAAAAAATTACATCAGCCTGGATTTACTCCATCAGCAGAGTAGAAATAATTGTTATAGAAAAGAAACAATGGATGTTAAAGATAATTGTTTTGATCTGTTTCCTAAGATCCAGTGAAGGTGAAAAAATGGTGCTAATATACAGGGGTAACTTAAATTTTATACAGCTTTTTTAAAAGGCTGCTTCATAAAACCTGATATTGTGGCTGATATAACAAACAAGCACTGTTTTAAATTTATTGTGATTTTATTCTTCGGTATCGAATTTAGTTATTTTTTATTTAGTCATAGTGATTTTTCATTTTTGCATTGTAGATATTATTCTATTACCGAGATCAAGTGATTTTATTTTTACATAAAACCAGAGATGTTTGAAGTAAATCATCGAAATAAAATATTTCAGATATTGTTGGTATCTTTTGCATATTTAATACAATAATATCATAACGTCGGGTTGATAAATTATACAATAGAGTTGAGAAAAAAAAAGAAATTATACGTATATTGCGTGCATTTGAAATTCAGTGAAATATCGATTAATAACGATAATTTTTGTGATTACGAAGTTAGTCTAGAAGTTAGGTTGATGCTATAGGAGTTTTTAAATACTTCTTAAATGGAGATAAATTCGATGTGGAAGTTTTTATAAACTACGTTCGTATTTTGCAAAACCTTTTATTCATTTCTATTGACCAGTACTTCATTCTCAAATGTGTTCTTCAATTTCTGTATTGCTTCTTCAATGTACAAAATGAAAAGCCACGGGGACAGACGGCAGCCTGTCCAGTCTTTTGTAAATCAGAATCTGTTTTTCTTCATATTCTATTTTTATCAGTGCTATTTGACTCTTGTACAGCTTTATATAACAAGCTTCTATTTTAACAAAAATTTCTTTAACTTTTTATATTAACAGTTATGAATAATTTAAATAATTTTCATACTAGGCTGCATTATTACTTTATTAGTTTTATTTTTTAGATAGAATAAGTTATATATTTTTCTTTTTACATTCTTAAACTTGCTCTTTTAATTTCATTTCGTTTGCCGACCGATTCGATTTTGAACTCAACTTTCAGATGAATAAATTCAAAAGACTTTCAAAAGAAAGTTTTTAAAATTTTTCTGCTGTTTATAAATGTTAAAACTTATAAATTATTCAATCAGAACAAAGATGTCAAAAAAAAAACAATAATAGAAATAAAATCAATCACTGAAAAAAATGAAAAATTAATGTTACCAAGATAATAAAAAAAATTAAATACATCAAAAGCAACAAAACAGAATAAATAAAAACGTTACATAAATACAAATAATAATAATAAAAAATAAATAAAATTACAGAAAACTAAAATAATTATAACAACGAAATAAAAAAATACAGGAAATATATTCAAAATTACCTAAATATAAATAACTAAAAGTAATTAAAAAAATCAAAAATACCAATAGATTAACATTAAAAACTAAAAAATAAATATAAAAATAGAAATTAAAAAAACCTCTAAACAATGAATATAAAACAAGAAAATAATAACAACAAATAAACCAATGAAAACAATAAAGAGAACAAAAGAACAAAATCAAACAAAACAAAAAATTAAAACAAACTAAATAACGAAATTATCGATAATAATCAAGTAATCAAAAAAATAATCATTTAAACAGCAACGAAAATTTCATAACAGGCAATGTATACATTAAAAAGAGGAAAAAAATAAAACTGAAAAAATTCTACTAAATTAATCACAACTGTCAAAACAAATAAAAATAACCAAAAATATGAATATTACGAAATAAACAAAACAACAGCACATTTGCTTATGCTTTTTATATTAACTTTCCTTTTTTAAAAATCCATATGAATAGCTATTTTATATTTTTTTAAATGCAAGTTTAAAATAGAATCGGCTGTAAACGAAATGAAATTACAAAGGAAAAAAGTTATTTATATTCGTAAAAGAAAAAGGATATTTATTCTATCTAAAAAAATTAGTTTTACAAAATGGATAATGCATTTTAGTATTAAAATATTATAAGTAATTTTAAATATAAAAAAATTTGGAATTTAAACAAAATTTATTAAATAGAAAGAAGAAAGATTTCTATAAAGCTGCATATAAGTTTTATGTAAGAATCAAGTACTGATAAGACAGACAAGATAGAGAGAAAAGAGAGAGTCTAATTCACAAAGAACTGGAAAAGGCCGTTCACAAAGATCAGTCCACAAAGGTCTGTTTACGCTGCTTTTCATTTTGTACGGAAAAAGTGATACAGAAGTTTGAAAGTGGAGTATTAATCAAGTAATAAGAAAAATAAAATGAATGAGGCTTTTTTGGAAAGTGTAGAGTTGGTAAATAATTCAACAATACTGTCCGCTTCGTATTTATCCTCAATTTAAGAGATATTTTTAAAAAGAACTTCATAAATATCACTTTGTGATATATTTACACTAAGACTTTTGCTATTCAACAATAAAATAAAAAAAAGCTTGTGGGAATAAACAAACTTAAATAAGCAAAACAATGTCAATGGAAAATAGATTAAAATAGAAGGGAAAAGTAATTGAATACTTAACAAAAAAAGCAATGCTACAAAAACCATCAAAGATAACAGTAGAGATAGAAAAAACAGATAAAAATACAAAGCAAATAAATGAGAATCGAAAGCAATAGAAACAATCAAAAGACGAAAAAATCTACTAAAAATTCCAAATTACCGAAACAGCAAAAGTAGACAAGAAAAGCAAAACAAAATAATTGTTGAAAATAATATTCACCTAAGAAGTAAAACAAAGGACATTAATAATAATAGTAATAATATTTAAGATTAACATTAAAATATAAGATTTGCGTAATTTAATAAAACAATTGTCTGCTTCTGTCATCTTTGTGAAGGAATTCAACGTTCATAACACCGTTTGGGGATTTGTAACTTTCTAACGTGTTTTTGTGGGGATTTGAAGGCTTTCTAACGAATTCAGATCTAGTATTAATAAGTACTACTACAAAACCCTCTTTAACGCTTGGGATGATTCTTCATCCTGTACTGAATTAACTTTTGCCAGCGCCGCCATAGAGCATAAATTAGATTGAAAAGTTGTTAGAAGAGTTACATGGAAGTGATCAATTTCCAATCGCGGTCATTAAATACACCCATCAAATTGTATTCCATACATAAGGATGGATTCCTAGAAAAACTGATTGAACTAGCTTAACTAAGGATGTATATATCAACTCCGACTCCCGACGGGAGAATATTGTCCGACAATTTCATAGGAGTAATGAACTGAAAGATAAAAATTTCTTAGCAGTTTATAAAAGATAGGGTCCATGCCTCAGTGTATATATTGTTCTTGTGAGGGTCAATTTTTCAGTCACTCTGTATTAACTTTAATGTAGATAAAATTAAACAGAAATTCCAAAATAATTAAATAAAATTAAACTATAAAATCCAAAAATAGTACGATTCTAAATTATAATTTTTAATTATTATTAAATAATCAGATGTTTTACCAAATCTATTACATATACAGATGTGGAATAATGCTTATTAAATTGCATATACACATTTTAAAAGTACATAAAATTTTATTCTACTAATAACTTCTGATTTTGTTTCTTTTTTTATTTTTATTATTGAATTATTATTTAATGTCAACATTTTTTTTACAATCATCATTAATAACCATATATTGATTAATAAAGCAATATATTTAAATTAAAAGAAAAAAGTTAAAAAAAAAAAAAAAAAGATAAAAAGGAGATGAAATCTGATTCGAACCGATGTGCCTTCCCTTTATAAAATCCAAAAGTTTCATTAATTAAAATTTCATTTGGCTATAACTCTGGAACCAATGAAAATAAGTACTACTATGATATATCGTTGAAAAGCTCTCAATGACGGCTTTTAGTGCAGTTAAGTTCAAAATCCGAATTTATATGGATTTTGGGCTTTTTTTTTGGGATATTTTCGTTTAGTCGATTGCAATTAAAAGGGGAAGTGAACAACTAGATGTTACAACAGTCCTAAATCCAAAATTTCAACTTTCTACGGTTAATCATTTTTTAATTATGCGATTGACGTACATATGTACAGATCTCACGCCAAAAGTAGACAAAATGGATATTTCCCTTGAAATCTGAAAATCTAAATTTTTCACGATAACAATACTTCATTGTACGAAGTAATAATGATACATAAAAAACAAATAAGGGGTTTTATTTGGTTTAGATTGTAGAAAAATGAAAGAAAAATCTAAATTTTTTAATATTTCTAGTTATCCATGAATTTTTTCTTATGCTCTTCATTTTTATTATTTAATAATAATATCTTTTATTTTCAGTCAAACACACACAAATTACAAAAAATAGTAGGCTTTAAACTAAAACTTAAAAGTTACATACAAGTCATCCTACATACAAAATGATATAAAGTTAAC
>JAAAKQ030045928.1:0-16485 GCA_010016005.3 Zanna intricata
GGTGGTTGGATTTCAATTAACCACACTTCTCAGGAGTGGTCGATCTGAGATTGTACAAGACTACACTTCATTCACATCTCTGAAGTTATACCTTACGGTAGTTCCGGACGCTAAACAGATAAAAGAGAGAGTTTCATGGTAAATAAAAGTGGGGTCGGCCACCGTGGCACGCGTGGTAGCGTCTCAGCATTTCATCCGGAGTACCGGGTTCGAATCCCGGTCAGGCATGGCATTTTCAACCACGCTACCAAGCAGTCACATCTCATCCTCTGATGTAATACCTAACAGTGGTTCCGGAGGTAAAGTAAAAAAGTATATAAAATTTTTTAAATAGTTTTACTGTACAACCAATAATTTTCAAACGTTTTCCAAAACATTTATCATTAAACTTTGCCGATTTCCTTGGAATAGTGGTAGCGTCTCGGCTCTTCATCTGAACTTCCCGGATTTGAATTCCGATCAGGCATGGTTTTTTTTTTCATACGCTAAAAATTGCCATTTCCATATTCAACGTACAAGCTTCAAGTTTATTTGGCGATATAATCACCAAAAAAACAATACACCGATATCAAAACAGTAGTCTTTGGATAACATCTACATCTAAGAAATCATACATCAATATTTATGTTTGTATATTCATTCATTCATCCATCTTAGAGATATTAAGCAAAATAGATACCCAAATATTAGATTCAAAACATGAATATAGGGGAAAAATTTTCCTATCGGTCAGAACAGACGGAAAAGGTCACTAAGTATACCTCAATTAACATACTAAAAGTTGAGATCCTCACTACCTTTTCGAAATTTTTTTAAAAACAAAATAAAGTTTAAGAACATTATTTTATTTCCATTTTTTGGCTGTAGGTTGTTTAATATTGATTTTACAAAAAAAAATTAATAAATAAATAAATATTTTTGTCAGAAATGTAGATCGGAAAATTCTACCCAAAAAAAAGGCTATGGATAATTAGGATCAGAAAAAAATAAACAAGCTAGTGCAATTGACAGAAGCGCTCTTTATACTGCCTATGCGGAGTGAATTTATATATCCGGTTGGATTAAGTAAAATGTCCCATACGATACTGACGTAAACTTGTAACTAGTTAAATATTGAATTTATAGAAAAATGTTTCAAACAAAAGTTGTAGAACGAAACATTTTACTCAAAAAAATTTTTAAATCAGTTTCATAAGATCATTAATAAACTGGAGAATGACCTATTACATCAGAAATAAAATAAAAAACGTGTTTTTAAATTAACAATTACATTTTTGAAAATGTTTTAAAATAATGAAATCGAACAGTCCATAAAGTATATATTTCTGGATAAATTTTGTAAGTTTAACATAAAAATCTGTTTTTCTTAAGTTTTGACAAACATTTATTAACATTGATATTTTCAGTGTTTTTGCGCAATGACGCATTTTACAAAAGTTAACATAAAAAAACTCAATAAAAAATTAAAATTTTCGTAAAACTAAGATTACTACCTAAAAGTAAATATTTTCTCCCTAACTATTACTATTGTTTAATATTTTCTCCCTCTTTTTCTGTTGAGCCTCCGGAACTACCGTAATACTTCAGAGGTTGATTGAGGATGATATGTACGAATGTGAATGAAGCGTAGTCTTGTACAATCTCAGGTCGACCTCTCCTGAGAAGTGTGGTTAATTGAATGAAACACAACCACCAAAGAATACCGGTAATCACGATCTAGTAATCTAGTATTCAAATCCGTATAAAAATAACTACCTTTACTAGGATTTGAACCTTAGAACCTGATTTGCGATGTCGCTTTAACCACTAGACCACCACGATGGGCTTCAAAAACACTCTGACATTTGTTTATATACAAAATAAAATTTATCAACCGAGATTTTTTTCACTATTTTGGCTGTACATCCTTAAATATTGATTTTACAGAATAAATGTTTTTTGTCAAAAATGTAGAGTGAAAAGTTCTATACGAAAAATCTATGGACATATTCCGATCAGATCAAAAATAAACGAGCTAGCTCAATAAATAGTTGTGCTCTATACATTGTTTTATGCAGAGATATGAGGTTGCCTACAGCATTGTTTCAACACAAAAGGCCGCGATAAATAAATACTTATAGCTTTTGATCTACTATTTACGATATAAAAAATCAAAATGTAATCTATAAATGAATCCTAAAGGAATAACGTTCGGTAAATTTAAAATAATTTGCTACATTTAGGAATATCATATTATGGTATATGTTATGAAGCTTTTCTAAATATTTTTATTGAAGACCAGCAAATAAAAACCAAATTCTAAAAATCGAAAAACAACTATACGAATATATTTTTAGGATGATTATTTATGAATGTAAAATAATTGAAGAAAAATTAAATTTTTCTTCGAAACTTTTTTTTGAATTGTAATAATTTAAAAATCATTATATTTCAAAAAAAACTTATTTTGTGACTTTCACTAAGTACAAAAACCACTCATAATTTACTAAACTTTTAACAGATAAAATTAACCACACTTCTCAGGAGTGGTCGACCTGAGATTGTATAAGACTAAAACTTCATTCCATTCATACATATTATCCTCATTCATTCTCTGAAGTAATACCTTACTTCAGAGTTCCTTACTTACCCGGTAGTTTCGGAGGCTAAACAGAAAAAAAAAGAGAGATTACATTTAATATGTTAATTGAGGCATCCATAGGGATTTTTTCCAATTGATTAGATCGAAATGTTATGTTACCTTTATACTTATGTTTTAAATCTAATGCTCCTACACTCGATAGACTTAAAAAATCCCGGGTCCCGGGTTCGAATCCCGGTCAGACATTACATTTTTTCACACAAACATCCTACCGTAAAAAGCATTTTCCAGATTTTGTTTTCATATCTAAACAAGGAGATTTCTAAAATGTCAAAAAAAGTATAAAAAAATTGAGTAACGAAAATTTTGAGTCATAAAACATTTTTTCTAATAATAAAATTCCATTCTGCAACAGTCCGGTAAATAAAATGTGTACAAGGCAACAGGGTAATAAACTAATAAAAAAAACGATAGAAAGTTATAAAACACTAACATAAATAACATTTTAAAGAAATAATAACGACTATATTGACGTTGTATGAGGTAATAGATACCAGCTTACGGGCGGTCGTTATACAGATAATTTTCAGATTGTTCATTTCTACACCGTAAATTTTATGTTTAAATAAATACTTTATGAAACTATTACTTTTACATAAAAATGGATTAAATGGCGAATTAAAAATAAATCAGTATGAATATTAATAGTTTGTTTATGTTTTTTGAAATTTAATTATAATTTAAAAATTAATAAATCAAAGATGTTTCGTTGTTCATTTCACAGTTTAAAGTTAAAATCATTTTATCACTTGCTTCGAATTCTATTTTTTATTAACTATATTTATTTAAAAATAAGCGTACTCAAACGAAACCTCCAATAAAAGGGATGGTTAATTGCAATTTTACATACATATTTCAAAATAGTTTTTATACGTTTAAATTAATCTATTAACAATTTATTTAGATATAATTAAAAACTTATTTTTAACAACTTAATGAATAAGAAAATAAATACAGAAACCTACTGGGCTGGTCTAGTGGTGTAAACTCGTCGTTGCAAATCATCAGATTTCAAAATCAAAGTTCTCAGGTGTAAATCCTAATAATGGATTTTAATTCGGATTTGAATATTAGATCATGAATATTGGTATTCTTTGGTAGTAGGATTTAAATTAACCACAAGTCTCAGGAGTAGTCGACCTGAATTTGTTCAAGACTATAAATTTACCTGTACAGTTACATTACAATGATAAGTCTAATGACTTTAATTGTTGATGTGACTGTAAATAAAAGAATAAAAAAAAAAAATATATAAATGCAGCAAAAAAAGAAAACCATAAAAATTAGAGTTCTTAATTTAAATATAAATTTATTAACTCTTTTATATTTAATAATCAAGTAGACTACCATATGGTATTAATATTTGCTTTTAAAAACTAAAATATATAATTAGATATTTTTGTTAGAAATATTATAAAAGGAATAAGCTGAAACAAATGCTGTGACATAATAAAATAACAAACTTACTACATATATTGTATGATTATAATTATTAAAACATTAAGTAATAATTATTTTTATCATAAAATATTAATTACGCTTATTAATGAAATTTATTTTTTTACTGGCTGTTTGTATTAGTATATTTTTAAATTTATAATAAAATTATTTTAAATTTAAAAAAACATACATTTTTTAGTGTATTAAATTAAATCATTATAATTTAAAGTTTAAAAAGCTTTTAGAGACTACAGCCTGTGAGAAAAGTACTCGAATGAGAATGAAAAGATAATTTAATTTAAATAAATAGCCGAGCCTCCATGGGGCGAGTGGTAGCGTCTCGGCCTTTCATCCAGAGGTCCCGGGTTCGAATCCCGGTCAGGCATGGCATTTTTTATACACGCTACAATTCATTAATCTCATCCTCTGAAGATATACTTAACTGTAGTTCCGGAGGTTAAAAAAAAATAAATAAATATACAGCCAGCCTCCGTGGCAAGTGATAGCGTCTCGGCCTTTCATCCGGAGGTCCCCAGTTCGAATCCCGGTCAGGCATGGCATTTTTACACACACTAAAAATCGTTTATCTCATTCTCTGAAAATGTACCTAACGGTGGTTCCGGAGGTTAAACAACAAAAAAAAAACTTAGATAAACAAATACATATTTTAACAAGGCGTGTTTTGTGATACCTCTACATTAATATTAATCTAGTCTTCTTATAGGGATAATTCATAGCTCACCGGGCTGGTCGAGTGGTTAACTCATCATCGAAAATCAGCTGATTTCAAAGTCGAGAGTTCTAAGGTTCAAATCTTAGTAAAGGTAGTTTACTTTTATACGGATTTTAATACTAGATCAAAGAAACCGCTTTTCTTTGGTGGATGAGTTTCAATTAACCACACTTCTCAGGAGTGGTCGACCTGAGACTGTACAAGACTACACTTCATTCCATTCAAATATATCATTCTCATTCATCCTCTGAAATAATACCTTAGGTGGTTCCAAAGACTGTTCCTTAGGTGTTCCGAAGAACAGAAAAAGAGAGAGGAATAATTTGTAGGTCTAATGAGACTTGGTTAGTAGTTAGTCGGTAGGGGGTTCGGTTTGATTTACGCTTAAGATATAATGTAATACAATAATAATCGTTGTTGAAATATGGAATCCATAAGTCTGAGTATAATATAGCTCAAGTTACACTTGTTTTGAAAATGTTTTATCTTTGGTATAAAAAATGAATTTGATTAACCGTAAATCATATTACCGTATATCAGAAGGCATTTTAAAATGGATTTATAGTGGAAGTTTTGAGGATCTGAAATCTATAAATACAACTAAATTTTACTAAATATTGTAGTAATATATAATCAACTTCATGAAGTTATTTTGCATTCTATGCGTATACTCAAAGTGAATCGCTACCGTAGAATTTTGCTTTTTTACTTAGAGATAGGGCTGTACAAGTAAACAGGGGCACAGTTTTATCGTTCCGAAGTAAAGGTTTATTTTATAGTTGATTGCTAATACTTGAAATTATAGTCTTACTTGGTGATCGGTCATTAACCATTTAAATATAATAAAGAAATTAATTATATTTTTAGTAAAACTACTTCATAACATCTTGAAAGTAGTTTCGGACTTCTGTTTCCCCAGTATATGAGATTTTAATAAATTAATTTGTCTAGAAATATGTGTATATCTATCGGTATTAGAATATTAGTTTACGTTTTTCCAGTGACTAATTAGAAATTATATCTTTGATAGATGAACTGTTGACATCGTAGTAAATAAATGTTTATTGAAAAATATTTTTTCACGAGATAAAATTTATTTTTAATATTAAATTCTATGATTATCGAATTAAATAATCTCCTTATTTTCATTTGCATTTTCACTTTACGTTTAATCCGAGAATATTATTCTGTAATATAATATCCCTTCTCTTTTTATGTACTACTGCATCCAAATTAGCCTAGAAATCTGAATAATTTAATGAATAAACGCATTACAAAGGTTTTAGTGATGATTTTCTTGAAATAATTAGTAATATCGCAGATTTAAGCCAACATATCTGAATGCACTTAAAGACAAGCAAACAAATATTTATTTAATTTATATATTAATAAGGAATATTACTATTTTATTAATTAACACACATGTAAATCTTTGCAAATAAAGAAACACTACCTCATAAATTTCTATTTAAAAATCACAAATCATATTGCAGTTATAATTAATGGTTTTTATTTTCAAAGCAAATGTGTTAACGAATTGGACGGTAATTACTGTAAGTCATTATTTGAAATAAATTGATATAATCTTTTAATAAAATTCCATAGTAAATAATCTTTTAAAGATTTCAAAACAGGTGAAGTTTTATTATATCATTTTTTATTTAAAATTCAACTATATTATAACGGATAATCATAAAAATACATGTGTACTGAATTAAAAACTTTTTTATGAAATTTTATAATGGAAAAGACTAATGTAAGAATACGTAAAAGATTAAGATACCGACATTAACGAATTTTTATGAATAGTGGAATTTTGTGAAAATTAAATTAAATTTTGTACCTTCATAACAGTCAATTAAGGAGTGCAAAACGTTATGACTCAAAGAAGATTGTAAACCTCCCAAAGAAAAGCCGATAAAAAATAAACCAAAGACATTACAAGTTCATCTTTGCATATCGATTACACATAAGTTTGACCGCCCCCACAGATAACTTCAGCAACTAACTAATCAGAATACGATTTTTCCTATCCAATCAAAAGTTCGGATACGTCTAACCAATCAAAAACGTCAGTACATCACTCCAATCACAACTGTAAAAATAACTGACTTATTATTAGGCATTAAATTCCAACCAATAATAATTTTTTAACCAATCATAAGTACTAATGGTGATGAATAAAACTTATTAATTGGAATGAAACAAATTTTGACTGATAAAGTACTTATCGTCTCGGAATGCTGTTAACACTATAACAATACAATATATAATACTAATAATATAGTATATATTGTGATAGTTTTGTAATTATATATTGTATACTACAATATATAATCACAAAACTTTACATATTATCAAACACAAGGACTGAGAACCATCTAGACAACAATTATTTTCACCAAACATAAGAGAGAGATTTATTATCACCATTATTTTATTCGATAAGCATAACAAAACTATTTGTTAACTAATCCAAATCCATTTATGATTCAATATAAATATATATACAATCCTCTCTATACATAAAATGTAAGATTTCAATTCAATATGTGAAAAAATGCATTAATATAGATCTAGTACTTTTTTACAGATCCAAACAAAAAAATGTTTGTATGCGATAAATTAACGAATTAGCAGTTTAATTTTTAAGTACTTCTAACAGCAACCTTTAACAATCGAGAGAATAGAAAATGTATTTTCTTTTAATTGAGAATCAAATTTACTAATTTTCAGTTTTCCAAAGACAATGTACCCTCGCAAAATAGAGCGACATCATGCCTCACCAGCAAATGGTATGCGGTCTCTGCCGCTTCGTTGTCGTCAGGCAGCAAATCATTTAATAGTCTGCGTAAAATTTCAGGGATCCTTGTTTCCCTGATTACTAATAAAGGAACACCAGGAAACCCACTTCTGCCGTGCGTACCTAATGAAAAATGAGATATTCGATATCTATACTCTGCAACCAGGACTGCCTGTCGTTCCTGATCACTCTCACACCGAGACGCTCTCCGTAAATAGCTGACAACCTGTTTCAGACCTGTTAATTCTCTATTTCACCACAGAGTAATCCTCTCTCGACCTGAACTTCAAGGAATCGAATATTCAGTTGCATTAGTGAAAGCTGTTGACAACCAAGCTGCCTCTAAAGCTAATGTTTCCGGACTCCGATCAAGAACACGATATCTGGTCAACAAAATATCAACAAACCTCCTTCAGTTGGCATGCCTTTGCAGAAAACGATCCTGCTTAACCGGAATGTTACATCGGTAACATTCTCAAACCACCAACAATATTTTAAACAACGATTGATAATCACTTGAGCAATCATCAACCACCTTTCATTTACTAACACTTGCAAGAGTAAGGCTACCAATGGCATCGATATTCGTTTGCCAAATCCCATCTATAATAATAGCGTAAATGGGAAACTCTCCATGCATATAAAATACCTGTAAATCATGCTGGACTAAAAAACCTTCCACCAATCCACCTTCTTCAACGGTGAATTTGCTATGCCATAACAGTGGCTTAGCGTTAACATCCGCTCCAATAAGAATTGAATATGACCAGAGATTCTGAGAACTTTATTTCAGACCTCAAGATGACGATCAGCAGAATCCCTGTACTGAAAATACGAACTTCAACGGATAGATCCAAGTTCTAAACATCAAGGCGAACATCATAATGATTATTTGACAGCTATCGCAAAAAGAACCAATGTGTTTTCTTTCTGCACACAACATCAGACACACAGATAGAACCACAGTAGAATCGTTTCCAATAATAAGAAAAACCTGGAAGATCATCAGACACAAGATATGGATGCTGAAGAAGAACAACATCCAAACCCCTATGAAAAGCAACCTCACTTAGCTCTATCTGTGCAATGTAAGCACCGTGTGCATTTAACTGACCGAATTTAACCATGCAACGCTAAAGAATACATATCGACAGCCTTTCGATAAAAACCACAATCCTTATTACTCACAAAGTGCATAGAGTCCTTATTTGCGCGGTTATATTTCGCATAAATAGGACCCTCTGACTGTTTGGGACACTCATCACGCTTGTGTGCCTCTTTTCCTCAATGCGCACACACTGCCGCCAGTTGCTTACACCTTTTAACACATTTCACCTCATCCTGTGTCAATAAGGCAGCATTTAAAGCAACGCTGGATATCTAAATAGTACTTGACCTTGCAAGAAAAGAAGTTTACAATCAGGCTATCTTCAGCAACAAAGTGTCTGCAGAGTTCAGCACTTACCTCGAACACGCTGTGATGGCGCTCGGCCTCACGCCTACCCATTTCAAACAGCAACCAACAGTTGAACTTAAAGTCCATTTGAGTATCTTGTTCACGTATCAGTCATCAACCTATACTCAGACAAACGCCTGTCTATGTCATAAACAATGACCCTAGGGCGCCTCCTCTGTTTGGGGAGGGGGTTTCATGTCTTTTTTCGACTTCGGGGGGAGTCTGAAATGACTTTTAATTGTATGTTGTCTTCTGCTACGACGACTAATCTCTTTTTAGTTATAAGAATCTTTCATATTTTCACGCTTGACTTTTTTTCTCGAAGGACGACCTAAAAATTGGTCTTTCATCTCCTTGGATGACTAACCAAAAACCCCCACCTTTAAATTTACAAAAATCACTTCCGGTTGCTTTTGGTTCAAACTGGCCTCTCGCTTTTCTCATAACCCCTCAGAATAAGGCTTACGCTAAAGCACAACAACGGGAACTGAAACTCTTTCCTTTATTATGACCCTTCTTACTTCAGCAGGCCTTGCAGTTAAGGCCTCATACACCTCGATTAGAGCCACGAAAAAGGATTTAAAATCACTCAACTCAGAGGAAGCCTGTCTCCGTGAATCCAAGTTTCTATTTTATAACTGTCAAAAAATAGCATGAGTGTATTATACCGTTCATTAAATTCACGCAGAAATGGAGCAGAAGTGGATCTCTTAATATCCAAGAAACTTACGAAATTCACCAATAAGTTCAACTGCTCGAGTCGAAACATCGGACACTCCAGCCCTGGGTTCCTCCTCTCCTGAGGACGAATCAGTAACTGGCATCTCGGTTAACACCTCATCGACATGAATGGGGTGTTTGCCCTGCCTGGGCCTATTCCGCATTTCTTTTCCTGACATAACACACACTAATTATGTTAAAAATAAATTATAAATGATGAATAATCAACTAAATAACGTAGTAGTTGTTTATAGCGAATGAACAAATGCCCAATCAGAGCAAACGTAAACAGTAAAATAAGGACAAGAAAATAGGCTGGCGCAAAAACACAACGACCAATAACAATGCAAAAAGATGGCGACCGTTGCTACGATAAACAAAATATGCTCTTAATTAACAAAACAAAAATTATACTAATTTAATTGTACGTCGCAGAAAAGTCCTGGCCTCCCACATGTGATCAGTATAGTTCTCAATTTTAGGGCCCTAAGAAACCTGCACAAGGACATGTGTGAAGCAATTATGTTGTATGCTGCGCCAGTTTGGGCGGATAAATTCCGTAGTTACAGATATATAATGCCACTTAATTAGTTAAGGTAATTTGTGATGGTGTATCGTCGTATAAAGGGTAGGAGCAGAAAACAGAATTAAATTTTTTTTAAGTTTCTTCCCAAAGTTCGTAATTAAATGATTTAATTACATAACTGTGCCATTTGGTTAAATGCTGACAATTTTATTCAGAGTGAGGGATTATAAACTTAACGATTTCTGAACAGTTACCGCTTTTTAATTGGTATTTTTAGATTAGGTTAACTAAAATTTTGTACGATTACCTCTGAATTTAGATCATTCATGCCATTTTATATCGGTTACGATTAGTCAAGAGGTGGAGAGATACGCTCATCAAGGGTTCCGTATCTCAAATTTCACTTAAAGAGTAGACTAACGTTTTTTTAATATCTAAATATTTCTTTGGAGGTTTGTACACTTTTTTCGTATTTGGCCCATGGAATCCGATTAATTTTTATCATGAAGGCTGTTCTACTCTTCACCTTAGTTTTTAGTAATAATTAATGTTTCTTCTACTTAAAGTTTAAAAATTTATTGTTTTTTATCAGAAACGGATGCATTAATCTGTTACTTTACATTATATATGGTATTCTCCTTACTGTTTTGGGGACCATTATTAGGTATTGTTCAGAGGATTAGATGAATGATTTGTAGCGTGTGTGAGACAATGCCATGACTAACCGGGATTCGAACCCAGGACCACCGGATGAAACACCGAGACGCTACCACTCGCGCCACGGAGTCCGGCGTTCTGAAATATTTGAAGAATTTAAAGTATAAGAGGCATTAATTTAAGTAACCCTCTTTTTTAGTAATCATGTTCATGATACAAACAATTTTTGCGGTGAACAGAATGTAAGATTTCTTGAAGCAACACAGAAAAATACCTATGAAACATTTGAAGAAGTACAAGAGCCATAAAACAAAATTGGTTTCTTTGATAGTAATGATGTTCATTATACATCTGTCTTTTGTATTGAACACAGTGTAAGATGCTTGATAAACATCATTATATTCGGTTCAGTATAAAGGTTCAGAATAAAGATTACAGTTCCACCTTTTTCTATTAAAAATGGTATAAAATACTGGTTATTCTTGAGAATAATAATGGTATGATTTTATAAATATTGGCATCAGACAAAGGAATAAATAATGCATCTTATTTAATAAAAGAATTAGTTCCCTTTATCTTTTAGATAAAACTATATAATCATATGAGGAGCAGTGAAGTATATTTCACATCTAAAAATGGTCAGTTATCATTTTTATCATCGTTCTAACTTGGATAATGTAATTAATTTTTTTTTTCTTTTCAGTTTTACTCTAATATTTTTATTTATTGTTACATTTCTATGTTGGTCTGCTTCACAGTTTTTACAGAGTTTATTTCTCTCAATTACTGAATAAACTAACCATAAAAACCCTTAAGATATATTAAACAAAAAGTAGTAACAGATAATACAAAAAATAACGGTCAACGTAATGAACAGAAGAAATTAAATTGAATAATTAAATATATTTATGTTTTTCTTTTCTTGCTATCTTTCTTTACTTCTAGCAGATATGGTCTTTCTCAAAGAAAAGAAGGTTAAATTCATTTGTTGTTTTAGACCATCTTTCTCATTTATTATTACAATTGTAATGGGTGTAGATGATTTTTAGTATTAAAGGTACTAATCAGAGTTGTTTTCTCTGTAGTTAATCAGACTTATTATAAAACTAATTCCTGTGATGTACAGAATGAAAATATCACTTACAAAGCTGAATAATATCACGAATACTTCAGCGGGCTTGAAATTTTGATATGTAATGGAATATATGGATCAGAAAAGAAGGTAACGGGAAACCTCTTAATTCCTTACATTTCATAATAAACCTAATATATATAGATTTCACTATCTTGTGGACACGATAACTGCCGTAATTTTGCGCCTATCACTTTCAAATTAATCCATAAAATATAATGATTCAAAATATCGGTCGAGTTGGGAAAAATCGGACCATGGGGGTAGAAATGGGAAGGCTTTAAAAAAACTATATCGCTATAACTTTCTTATTAAGTAAAATATCGAACTCGTATTAAGTTACTTCTATTCTTTGGATAAGGACCTACAACTTATGTAAGTAGAGTTTTTTGATATAACCCTCATTGACCCAGAGGGTTGAATAAATAAATAGTGTTTCGAAGAGGAAAAAATCATTATTTCCTTAATAAGCACAGTATCTAATAGGTTTAAAATGGTAGTTAGTCCTCTAAACATTATCTAAAACTTTTGTCAGTAACAATTTTTTATACGACTAACTCATAAGAGTTAGTCGTATAAAATTTTGGTCATCCCTTACTTTATAGTAAGGGATGACCACCACCAAAATTTTGCTGGAATTTTCAGATGATGGGGCTTGTCATATGCTAAACATGTGAAATTTTTTCCACATGCAACCATTGTCTGTCTTACTGAGTAAATTTGAAGTTGAAAATCTTTTTTATTCTCTACTTAGCATCAGTGAAATCTACCTTCGCCTTACAGCTACTCGAAAGGGATTTTTTTGTTATGGAATTTATTTTTTATCATTTTTCTGTATTTTTAATAGTTTTTCGTAGTACATACTAATGATCATTGTTGGAAAATTTAAATTACAATCTAAGTTTGAATTTAAAAAATACTGTAATTTTGTTTTTTTTAAAGACACTAATATAACATATATTTCATGTTATTTAATTAGGAAAGAAGATATTTTTAGTAACGATAATACATTTTTTTTTTGTTATTCATACTGTAAAAGAGACTCAATTCCTTTCAAGTAACGGAGCTCGATTTGAAGTTATAAAAGGAATACTAACATAAATAGAGATTCAATTGGTTTAAAGGATACGCTATCCTTAAGCATCTTTGTGAAATGATTACTGTAACACGAAATACAAAAGGGCAATTTCGGCAATGGTATTAATTAATTAAGGTACAAGTATTAATTTGGACATTTTACAATCAATACTTTTCATAAATGCAAAGGTAACCAAATAGATTTTACTACGTTTCACTACGTTTTCAGTTTAATTAAATAAAATTTTGTTGGTTTCTGTCTGTTTTGTGAGAGATGTATAAACACTAATTAATATATCTACCTACCTTTCAGGGAAGAATTTTAAACTTATTCTTTCATGGAAAGTATTCACGGTATTATAAATTCGTCTAATTAAAACAATGAAACAAAAGCTAAACAAGACGAAAACGGAATTGTATCTAACACCCAAATGACTGATGACCGAAAAAAAAAATCTCACAACAAAACAGATAAACTTTTCTGGGAATTGATAAGTTTAATTAATTTGAAGATTTAAAATTTATTTTAACTTTACCTTTATTTATTTATTTTGTCAGGAAAAAAAAACGAAATTTAATTGATTAATTTAAAACATATCGCTTTAAATACAAAAATAAATAAAGTACTTTTCTCATGAAAAATATCTTATAAATGTATAAATATAATTATACATTATCGTAAATAAATTGCCTGTGATAAGAAATTAAATTTCTTTCTCTTGCTAACGGTTTTTCTAATAACGTTTTATTTGTAAAAATAGAAAATAATCAAAATTTAGATTTTAAAATTGTTAACATTTATTTGCTTATTTTAGATATTTTTCATATTGGGGAAAAAGTTTTCATTATTTAGATATTATTTTTATAATTGGTAAAAGTTTCACCGTGTTTTTTACATCCCACTTCCATATTTCTGTCCTTTATAAAATTTATAAAAATGAAGTCCGTTCTTTAAACACATAATTTATTTATTTATGTGTACTTTGCAGTCTGTTCAAATAGTAAAAAAATAAGCAATTTCCTTCATCCAGTGAGTTATATATGTAAATGAGGTATAGTTTGTACAGATTCAGGCTGACCATTTCTGAGATATGTGGTTAATTATTGAACCCAAACTTTTCAAACTGGATAAAAATAACTAACTGGAACTAAGATTTAAACCTTAGAACCTTCGACTTGAAAACTCAGCTGTTAAACAACTGATTTGCGAGAAGACTTTACCACTAGACTAGCCCGACGAATTACCCGGGATATTTTCCTCACAGCAAAAGTTCATACCAAATTTTTATTTACGTTAAATGTTTTTTTTTAAATATAGGAAAAATTAGACTCTACTCAATATAAATACATATACATTTTACATTTATTCTAAAATTATATAATATTATTAATATAATTTTATAGATAATATTTAGATATTTCTTGACTAGCGAAAGAAATTTCCTAGGAGGATAAATACTAATTGAATCATGTACTTTCTTTAATTACTTTTTAGAAAAGAAAGAACAGTTTCATATTACCTGTTAAACTAATAATATTTGTTTGGAAGTAAACTTAAAAGATTTTTACAGTGCGACCAAATATTTCTTATTATCAATAACTACCAGGATCTTAAAAAACGACTATTTTAGATCCAAATAAACCGATACTGAAAATACTATAATTGTATAATATAATTTTTTGTGTTCTGTTGGTTATAAGTAAACATACATATATATATATTTATATAGCCTATAACACTTTCGGTAATGTAAGGTTTCCAACGCGGGATCATACATTAAAATCGGTTCAGCCGTTGAGAAAAATAAAAATATCATCACTAAAACATCAAAAATAAAATATAATAATAAAATGAAATTTTAATAATAATATAAATAATATATTATATTAAAAAAATAATAATTAATAATTAAAAATAATAAAAAAATAATAATATTTTTTTTATATTAAAAATAATTTTTAATATATATTTATTTTTAATATTATTATTATAAATAATATTTCACTTAAATATCAATTTATTTGGGAATATCACTTTCCCAAATAAATTTTCCAGTCTTTGTCGCTGTGATGTAGGTAAATTATATGGGCTAAAGATTTATCGATCTCCATGGCGGAGTGGTAGTGTCTCGGCCTTTTATTCGGAGGTACCGGACTTGAATCTCGGTCATTTTTTCATACGTTAAAAAAAAGTTTTCATATTCCCATTAGCTATGCAATCTGCTGTAGCGAATTAATTTACCAGACAAAAAAATAAAAAGGAATAAGTCATATAATGACACATTCGATGAGATCACATTTACTGTATAATAGATCACTATGGTAAACAAAGTGATAGTTTTACGTTTGTAGCTTATCTTTCTGCATTTTATTAGATGTAGCACGAAAATTTGGAGTGATATATTTTGTTTATTGAAGGTAACTGGAACTATTTCCATTATAATCAATGCGTAATCATAATTTGGGAAAATCAGTTTCGGGAATTTAAAACATCAAACAATATTCCCGTAGTAAATAAAAAAATTCATACTGTATTTAAAGATTATTATTGATTACCCCCTTTACGCTGATCGAACTTTAATCAAAAACTTTTATAAATATTTTATAAAAAAAAGCAGTTTTTAAAAAGGGTGAAATAGGAAAATAAAAATGACTAATCAGACAAAAATTAATAAATAAAGGAAAATAACCTCCTGTCAGCTACAAATGAACCTTAAAAAAATATATTTGTCAAAAAAACTGAAAATATTTATTAAAAAAAAAAAAAAGATACAAAGTTCGTCTCAGAAAAGGACTGGCTAAACTATATGTATTTTTAAAAACATAACGTAGGTGCCGATTGGTAGAGTGGATAATCTTGCTATACATTATAGTGTTGATTACCTTTCTGGGCTGCGTAAGATTTGTTGAATGTAATTGACATCAGCAACGAAAATATTAATACACATACCTGAAGAAATACTGAGTGAAAAAACCGAGTGGTCATCAAAAGAATTATTCAATTTACGTAAAACAGAATCAGCAATTTTATCAACACTATGCTCTACAAATTACAAACTTATTCAATTGTAAATAACTTACTGATTATGAAAAAATATGAGAATACAATACCAAACAATACAATAGGACAGAGGTTCCCTATTTTTTTCGGTTTGCGGCTTCCTAAATAATCAGATTTTTTCCGCGGCACCCTTAATAGATCAGATTTTTTTATAAATTTTTGACTTTCTTGAAAAATAGGAAAACTTCCCTTTTTAAAAGCGATTACCCATTTATCAGCGAAAAATTAAAATAGATACT
>JAAAKQ030045939.1:0-21740 GCA_010016005.3 Zanna intricata
TTCACGATTTCTTCATTATCATTGGAGTTCCCTCAAGTTTCAAGAAGTGTTTTTTACGAAATTGTTAGTGAACGGTTCAAGTACCGAAAATTGTGCTAGCCTAAAAACGGCCGTGTTGCAGTGGCTGATAAATCAGGCGGCAAACTTTTATGACGATGGAATATAAAAGCTTGTGGTTCAGTATGGTAAGTGCCTTAATACTGAAGGCAACAAAGTAGAAAAGTAGATTAAGATACTGGCTTTCATGTAAAAATAAAATAATTATGAAAAGTCTCTTTGGTTTTTTTTTTTTTTTTGAAGTTATTACTTCTTTTAGCGGGGTATGGATGTATGATGAGCATGGAGAAAAAAGTTCAGTTTGCCGTCACGGAACGCTCTAACAGCTATATATTTTCCATGTTCGGGCCTCTGTTGAAATAAATAATATTTAAAGTGAAAAAAAATAAAGTCTGTAAGAATCGAACACGGTTTCGAGGGGACGCGGCTGACTGACGCCTTAAACCGATCGACTACAGCGGCTCCCTGTTGTACTGAGTGAAATTTGTTGTATATAAGTTGCGCGCGAAAAAATAAAATTTATAGTAGTTGTGTGTGCAGCCAACTTTGTACGTCAAATTTTACGTTAATAAAAGAAGTAATAACTTCTGTCGGCCAGTTTTAATTTCAAAACGGTACTTACTTTAAAAACACGGCGCGTATTTATTACATTTGCTTTTAGACAAAATATGTACATACAAATTTGTAATTTAATAAATTTATTACTGCATTACATTGTATACAGGTAGCACAGTAATACCAAAATATACAAATACTAATTTTTTGAATATAAGATTTCATCGGGTTACTTTATAGGTACCATATGTAGATACATGTATTATGTAACAACTATTATGGTAGTAATTCTACAAGAATGATTTTTTTTTTTTTTAACTAAAATTTTGATTAATAATTCATATTTAATTGATCCTAAAATCTGTAATTTTAAAACTGCAGCCAATAATAACAATTTAAATGGCAAAAATAATTTTCTAAAATCTGTCTGCAATTGTTTAAAACAACATTTTAGCATTTTATCTAACACATAAACATTTATTAAAACCATTTAGAACTTCAATTCTAAAAAAAAAAAAAAAAGAAGTATTTTGCAATAATTTAAAAAATATATTTTTAAAGGTATTATTAAAACGTTTTAACTCAAAAACATTAATGCACATTCTTAAAAATCTAATAAATATAACTGGCGATAAATTGACAATTTGTTACAGAGCAAACAGTTCAGATAACAGATGTCAAGCAACACACATAATGCAAATCAAATTAGAATGTCTGAACAGTTGCCAGATGGCTACTATTAATAAAAATCATAATTCTAATCACCAAGCTAACAAATGAACTGCTCACATGCAGTCTATATTCATCATAAAGCCACAAGGAGAACAACAATGTTCTCATTGAGTTTTTAATTTTTTAGTTTTACAACTCAAAGTAAAGTAACTACTTTAAAAAAAAAAAAGGAAAGATGAATGGAACAATTAAAAAAATAATTAAATGCATACACCTTGTAAAAAGTATTACAAGATGTTGTATAAGAAATACTTATCACAATTCCGTCACTGATCAGAGAACTAAGCATAACCAGAAATAGAAATACCATTTAAAACAGCGGTTTAAAAATAATTACATTAGGTTTACATGAAAACATAACAATAATTACTATGACAGTTTTTATTCCATAAATAAAACGTACACAGAAATAACAAAGTTACAGTTACTACAACATATGAAATATGCACTTTCTTTTTGGATAATAGTTACATACAACAATTAAAGAAAATCACTTTGCACAAGTCAGTGAATAAAATAAAGATATTTAAAAATTTTTTTAAATTTGGTCATAATTATATAAAAAAAAAAAAAAAAAAAGAAAAAAAAATGCTGTTTCACAGTACATAAAACATAAACACAATGCTGCATATTTTATAATTTTGGTGAATAACAATAGTGTAAAAACAAAAAGACTAGCTTAACAATAATGTGAGTATTTAAGTATAACATAACATATACTATTATGTAACCGACTTAATAAATATCCTACAGAAACAATTACACATTACACAATTATAATATATAAACGAATGTAAAGAGTAATTACTTATTTTTTTAAAATCTGATAATAAAAGATGGAACTATTTAAAAAATTATTAAATGCGTACATCTTGTAAAAAGTATCACAAGACCATGTATAAGATGAAATTATCACCGTAATAAAGATAAGAGAAAAATGGAATGTGCTAAATAAAAGAAAATTATTTTTAACAATTTCTGTTCGTTCTATAAAAACATAACGTGTTTCTAAATGTAACAAATTATTTATTGTCGACCACATAAAATATTTTATATTCACTTTAAATAAATTGCACCGCATTTATAAGTACATAACATTACAACAGTATTAATAAAAAATTAATTATCTACGATCTAAAAAGTTTTTGCACTTAATTACCTTGTATTTGTAATTGAATATTAATGGAAAAAATATATATTTAACAGTTAATTTACTACACAATTAATAAAAAACATCATTAACAAAATAAATAACAAAATATTAATATAAATAACAAATATGATTCATTAATTAAGAATTATTAATATTTAAATTTATAATTAAACATTAATTTTTTAAGTACAAATTAATTTATAACAGTGATAAAAAAATCTTAAAGGTAAATAAGTACAGTGCTGACATATATTAAATGTTAATAATTGCCTAAATATAGGTGGTAAGATTATTTATAAACTCTCTAATTCAAAATATTTCTTTGTAATCTCACAATAATTATTTATTAGATTTTCCCTAATTATAACCACACGTTGCCGATTCTTTAAAGGATTTTTTTTTCAAATCAAACTGGAATTTGAATTCAGAATCTCTCATATGAAAAGCAAACATGTTGCAATTCTACTATGGAAGTCGGATCGGTATATAAAAAATAAAAATGATAATTACTAAACAATAGAAGAAATATAGTACTGATTTATACAATATCATCCTTAAGTCTGTACCAAAAGTACACAAGAAATAAATGGCTAACAATTTTTAAAATACGATGGCAGAACTGATTTGTTTTCTTGCTTCAAAATTAATTAAATCTTTTGTGCCTCCAATAAAATGAATTCAAGATACGCCTCATGAATTTCAGTCAACCGTGTTTTTCCATATGTACCAGAACAGCCAGCAAATTTGTGAATTTTTCTCAAAAGAAATGAAAAGTTTGCTTTTTTCCTAACATTAACCGCTCTATCTTGACATTTTTAACAGATCACGAAAAATAATTATTAAATCAAATTACTTATTAACTGAAATAAACAAACAATTCTAGTACAAGGGTGGATTAGTAAAATGTGGTGATACAGTTTTGTATATATTATCTATCTCCTGACAAAACCAGTTAATACCAATAAGTAAAAAAAGATAACAGACAAGTAATAGACATAACACATGAACAACTGAATATTGTATATCTCGTGTTAATATTAAAATGTAATAATATTAGGATGCTGAAAAAAATAAGTATTTTCAGCAAGCTCAAAAACACATTTCACCAATAATCAAGGTAAGTGTTTGTTGAGATCAATCCCAAATAAAAGTGAAATGGATTTTATATCAACAAAATAATAAGTAGTACTACAAAATTAATAATGAGTATGCCAAAAGTAAACTATAAACAAATTAATATTTTACTAAAATTACTTACAATTCTACCAAAAATGAAGTTGCTCATTTTCAACCTAAATATTTGCTATAAATGTACAAGTCCCCGAATACCACATACTTTAAAATTTACAATCACATATTTCTGAGTTAATATAGTCTTGACTTTCTAATATTTCATCAGAAGGTATCTAGAAAGATGTTCCTTTAGCAATATATTCTCTATTCTACAAGGAACTAGTCTGTTATAAGAAATAACTGGTCTGTTATAACAATTAAGAAAAGGCCTTTCATTTAAAAACATGATACTTTTTTATTTTTTATATATATATATTACAAAAATATCTATTTTATGAGACAGGATCATCATTCGAAGCGAGGATCAGTCAGATTCGAGGCACATAACTCTTACATCTTATCGGTCTATACTTTTTTTTTTTTTTACTCCATCTTCACTCATTCTGATGATCTATAAATAAGTTTCCTTATGCATCCTACAAGTCAGCTTCTAATTCTGAATTATTCAGACTATGCACGCTTCTGTTCTCGTTCTAATTATTTTATTTTTTACCTGGTCATAACACTTAATTTTCACCAATCTACTCGCATTTCATATAAATTCAGCACATTTTTATCCCTTTTCTTTAAAGTACAGAGGATATTTCATTTTTGTGGAGTATCGCTGATATAGTAACAGCTGAATTGCCGTGAATTTCATTCGCTCACTACATAATTATCATAGAAAGAGAACTCCTATATCTTGACTTATGTTATTCTTTTCTTACTATAGTTATATAAATAACTTTCAGCTTGAAGAAAAACCTAGATTAGATTATCCACCTCTCTTTTAAGCTTTCATAAATATTCTGGGTTTTTAAACCACCCTATATAGAAATTAAGTGAGCTCTTGCTTAAAGAAAAAACTTTCACTGTCATGCAAGAGTATGATACAAATGTTTACAGCAATATTAATAGGAAAAACTACAAAATTGGGAAGAACAAAGAGATAGGACAATTTTATTTAATTGTTATAACCAATAACTGTATTAAAATTACCACTATCACAAAAATACTTAAGTATACTTACATATTTTAAGTATTAAAAATACTTAAACAACTTTTATGACTTAATATATTTCAGTGACACTGCCACTACTTTCACAATTTTGGTCAAACATTTTTTTTTTTTTTTTTAAGAGGGTATAAAATTCACAGTAGAATGTTAAATAGATTTTTTTTTAAATTGGAAATGTGTTCTATCCCATCCAATCTGAATGAAAATTATACACATCAAGATAATTTTAAAAAACCTCACCATTTCATATTCAAAATTCTGCTGCTAATCCAATTAATTTGAAAAAAAAAAGAAGTAATTGTATCTTAACTAGTACGTTCCCATTTCCCTATACTAGCTTTCTGCTAATGAAATGTAAAAGTCACGCAGCCATTAAAAATTACGTACAAGAATTTTCACACTACAAACACCTCCTAATGCAAAAACCATTCAATTCAGACAAAGCAACATTCTGAACATAAACTTAAGTGTAATTGAATAATAGTTTTGATAATTTAAAGGCGTTTAAATTAATTTAATACTGGCAAATTTTTATAATTATAAATTAAAAATAAAAATTATTGTGCTATTTTATTTTGTACTCATTTACCCTTAACATTGTTTTTTTAGAATAAAAAAATATTTTACATGTCTTTTAAATAATAAAATGATGGACAATAAAATTAAAAAGAAACAAGATTTTTTTTTTTTAAAGAAAATTCATATTAAAATAATTGACAAAACATTCACGACAGGCACTAATTATTACTCCTCAGCCTTCAAAGATATTCCATTACAATTTACCAAAAAAATCTCTATTCAACAATTTTTCTTATACAAAAGTCTAAATATTTTTTTTTATATAACAGGTAATTATACAATTTATACGACAATAATACAGTATCTCTTTGCAAGATAATATTTGCTATAGAAGTAATATATATATATATATATATATATATATATATATAAAATACAAAATGTTAAAACGAATAGTTAACACTACTAGTGAATTAAAATTTCCTACCTACAGGTTATTAAATATAAGAAATATATTTTAAAATGTTAATTTATACGATTCATAAAATCAGGGCAGAAAATAAATAACATTAAAAAGCCCATGAACACAGTATTTTTTCTCTACATTATTTTACCCTCTTCAGCATATTATAAAAACATTTCATACATAAAACATCGAATAAAGATTTACAAATATATATATATATATATATATTTTTTTTATTTTTTTTTATTTGTATTTATATCGTATAAAATATACAAACGTAGTAAATGATATGTTATTTTATGTTAAGAGATGAAATGAATAATTTGTAAATATAGAGCAATTTGTGGGGAAATATTTGATACAATAAGTATGTATTAACACAAAAGTTTGGAAACTCTGAGAACCGGTCTGCAAAATAGAATAGTTCATGCAAAAGGCAAACAAAGTCAATGTAACAGAGGAAAAACTTGAAAAAATAAAATTAAAAGCAAAGGAAATTTAGGTTGTATAAAATTTAAAAACATCAAGTTAAAAAAACATAAAGATAAACATATAATCATATCGGTTACAAACGAATCGAGCAATTATTATATATTTTTAAAGGAATTTTTATATACCAATAATTAAATTACTAGGATAAATGTTAACTTAAAAGAAATTACGTAACTTATTTAATCTTAAAACGAAAACGAGAGAGTTAAACAGATTTGTGGTTTAATTAAATTATAACTAAAAAAATAACAAACGGCTGCCAATAAATTCAATAACACCAAAAGTATCCACATCTCTTAACATGATAATATATAGTTTAACTTTTTTCTCTCTTTTTTTTTTTTTTTTTAAGTCTTTCATTTCTACAAAGAAACTAAGTTAGTAGATCAGTATAGTACACACAATACCACAAATAAAACAATTATTATTATTTATCACAAAATTAATCTGCTAATTTCACTACACATTACTACAAATAATTATCTACTTTTACACATACAAACCACTAAAATGTATAATTAGTATGTAAGTCTCTTAAATTTAAAAACATTAATACTAGATTGGTAATAATCTTACTGAGTAAATCAAACACTTATAAAAACCTGCCTATATTGGAACCAATAATCAACATAGTGTAACAGAATTTCCACTTGGGTATACAAAAAAAACTAATAATTTAAAAGATGTATCCTTTAATACATACCCCTCTACAAAGAAAAATTTTTCTCCGAATAGAAACCAATGGACTGAAAACTACATTTTCTACTACAATAAACTTCAATCTTTTCTTGCATTATACATAAGCGAATCAAAAATTATCTACACTTTTCATTCATTCTATAATCTACTTACACAAAGGTAAAAATGCACACATAAGCATCATTTTTCTACATAGACACCTTCCTTATCAAAGCACTGGGTCCAGTAGTCCACAAGCTTGTGCGTTCCTACCAAGAGAAAGGTTTTTGGTAGGTCATAAAGCCACTTCTGCACCACTGCCTGCAAATCTGTCTGTTGAAAACTGACAACCTCGCAAAGCATCCTTGAGCACCCCTAACAGATGAAAGTCATAGGGAGCAAGAGCTAGGCCATAGGGAGGAAGTATCAGTTTCAACTTGTTAATGATTTGAACAACAGTGTGGTGAGCTGTGTGCTGGTGAGCATTGTCATGCAACACTTTCTTTAAAATAGACTATACAGAAGCTGAGTTTGTCGTGGATGATTTGACGACAGAACCACGACTGATGTTTAAAGAATATGCTACCTTATTGATGGTAACTCACCTACTCACTAGAACCATCTCTTGAGCTTGTTGAATTTTAATGCCTGTACTGGTGGTTGACAGACGTCCTGCTCCCTCTTCGGGCTTCACACTTGTCTGGCTACTTTTAAACTTTTTGATCCACAAAAAACAATTTTATGTGATAAAGCAATGTCACTTTATTATGATAAAAGTCTAAAAAGAATTTCGGCCTCTTTCACACTCTCCAACCAGAGAATCACATCACTGCTTGTTTCTTCTATGTGCAACTGTTAGTGGAATGGACATGTTTACACTGTAAAAGCAGGAAGGTAAATGACATGACTGGGAACAAATTTCACACACGTAACTTCAATTACACAAACTCTAAGCACGCATGCACAGAAGGCAATATGACAACAACCTTGAAGGTGTATTTATGGCAAAAGTGTAGATAATTTTTTACTCATCCTTGTACTTCAAAACTAAATTTATTTTAAGAAAGGCTATAGAAATTGTAGAAAATTACTCATAAAAAATACTTAAATTTGTTAATAATTAACTTCTTAAATTACACTAGTTATCAAGTATTAAATGGAGACTGGTTTTTTTTTTTTGGGGGGGGGGCTTTTCTCCATGTTTGTACTGTAGCTTAAACTTAATAAAATTCATTTTTGACCATAAAGTTTCTTTAAAAGAACAAACTAATATCCAAAAGAGATTGATTAGCCTACAATGAAAGACACAGTAATTCTGTTGTAACATTAAGTAATGGTTTTTACACACAGCTGATCACACATTTAGTTGATTTGAAGTATATAAATTATGGATTTCCTTTTTATTTACTCTTTTTCCAATTTTTTTCACCTGCAATTTGGCACGTGAAAAAAATGCAACTCACAATTTGGCAGGATTAATACACCCAGATGCCCTTTCTGTCACAAACCTTCCAATAGGAATGTAGTAATAAAGTAGAATAAATTTATGTGAAAAAATGCTGTGGCCTAAGGGAAATTAAAACCCAAAATATTCCATATGAAAAAAAGACCATTCCACCACAGAGATTAGGAGCACATAATTCCAATTTAACTAAATATTAAATTAAACAGTTAATACTTAAATCAGCAAAGGTGTGAGGTTTCTTATACATTTTGTTTGATAATAAAGTGTAGTTCTACAATAGAATATGTATTTATTACTTGAAAAAAGTAATACATCTATTTTAACAAACAAAGAATCTCCAAGAAAAAAGGAATCTCCAAACAAAAAATCCATATGTGCATTTTTTATGAATCCCAGGAAAAACTAAGATTTTTTTAACCTTATAAAGGGTTAAAAAAGGCATATGCTACTAAAGGCAGGTTTTACAATATCAGATTATTACAAAGTAATTACCACAATAAAATTCAGTATAGTGAAGTATAATTAACTCTACACTTATAATAATAATAATAACAGCTTTTATATGTAACATTTCACTTTAATAAAATATAAAAACAAAAAATTAACTGTACATTTAAAAGAGAACGTTTTCAATTTTTTGTTTTCAATAACAGTACATTAAAAGTTTAATATGCAATTTAAGTACAAATAGATAATTCTTTCTAACATTAAAATTCCAAAAACTCTTACAAGTTATATCACTGAATAAATATTCAATTTAAAATGTAAAATATTATCTCAAATATTATATAAAGTAATAAAACAATAAATGAATTTGCTGATATGAATTCAACAGCAGTAACATGAGTTACGAAATTTCTTATATTATCATTCACTAAAATGATTATATTATCTAACTATAATAGTTAAAATTTTATGAAAAATTATAAAATTGAAGATATGTAAAACTAATATTTAATGAAATTAAGGTAATTTCAAGTTAGGTTACAGATACATTGATAAATCTTAAATTTACACGTAACATAAAAACAACACAAAAATTTAAAATATAATACATAAAACTACTAAATAAATTGTTCATGATACGCTCTTATTTTTATACATACAATATTTTAATCAGTAAAACTTCTTTAAACAGGTATTAAGATACCCATATAGTTGCATTATCACTGTAAATAACATAGGGAAAAATGTTTTTCACTTGCTCTTGAAATTGTGAAATTTCAACATATTATGTAATTAAAAATTGTTTCTAAAAATAAAAAAATAGTTATTACGTAAATTTATAAGTTTTATCTACTGTTTAAGAATTTAATAATATTTTTCGATAAATTGCCTTTTAAAAATCCTTTAAATCCTGGCGAGTTTACTATTTTATCTAAATAAAAAAGCCTCTTTTTGACTGGTAAAAAAATTCTTTGGCACTCAAGTATGAGTTTTTTATTATTATTCTATATCTATAAAAAGATTTAATTAATAATGGGAAGAAAAAAAATTAAGAGGAAAAGATAATTTTCTATTAAATAGCAGAAAAAAAGAAAATTGAACAGAATTACTGGGAGAATATAGTTTATTGTTCAATGAACAGCTGTTCAAGCAACACCACAATGATTATATTTCTTCGTGCTTACAAGAAGCAATTGTACTTATTATAACAACCAACAGAGATTCCCGCACTCTTTAATGTACACTTTTTCTTTTCCTTCGCAATCCTTTTTCTATACAATTGTTGAGTGAAATTAATGACATACTGTCAAAATATAAACTTTGGTGAAGAATTCCTAATATTTATTGAGAACCTAAGTTGCAAATTATTTTTTTAAAATCATATTGCAACCATCAATTTTTTTTTTCTAATTCTTGAGTAACAGATAAAAACTCTGCTATTTTAAAATCGCTAACATTTTTATAAAACCAATTTACAAAGTTAAGGAATCATTGTACGCAATCACAAAAACAGCCAAAACAGAGTACTTCTTGTACAACTTGATAAAATATACAACTTAAACGTTTCTATTAAGCAGTACATAAGTTATAATGAAAGAGAAAAGACAAGCTTTTCCTTTCATTAAAAGTACTAGAACATAATTCATAATTCTCATAATAAGGCAAACATCTGTTTGATTAATGAATATCACCTTCAGATTATTTATCTCTTAATGTAATCCATCAAGTTATACTTAAACAACGTTTATAAACATTTTTGGTAATATTGTAAAATTACCACAAAATATTTCAAAGTATGGTTAAAAATATGTATTTAAGTTCAAAATTAACATGACAAAGATTTACTGCTAAAATATATTACATACATAATGCTCAATGAAAATCTTTAGCTAACATGGTTTTTTAACATTTATTTATTAAAAACCTAATAATTCTTTTAAGGTGGTCTTATATATTGTTATTTATTGCCAACCAATCGACATTTAATATTACTTTATTAAAAATAAATCGACCACAATTCTCAAACTCTGAGGCATCAAGAAAAACAGCTATTATTACAGAGTAGAAACAAAAAGGAATGCATTTTAAGCAAATATTTACAGTGAAAAAAAAAATGTTATTCACAGTGTAACAAGATTCATGTGAAATACAAAATCAATATAGTAAACTAACTGTTTAACTGGTACAATAAATATGTTTTACATTAATATTATTACTTTTTGACTGGTATCAACTGCTTTAAATTATCACCAAAAATCTGAATAGTTTTATCATCCATAATCAAATAGAAACAGAACTCAAAGTTAATTAACTTCTGTAATCGTCTGGAACCAGTCAATTATATGTGACTTCGACAGTTTGCATTTAATCCTTATACAGGTGGGCCAGAAGTTGCTATTTATTGCAAACATTATAAGATAATCTTGTTTGTGATCTTCCCATCAATTTTAAAATATCACCTTTCATTTTCATCAGATAGTTATGACATAAACAGGGTACACTGCTATTCAATCAAAAACCTGTTGTACACAGCTATTATTATGCTCATTGGATGCTGTTGATTCTAACTTGATGTGAAGAAGTTTACTAACAAAGAAAATTTCTTCATTAATGAAGAATTTTTGCTTTAAAACCCTGGTACAAAGAGGTTACAATTTAATAATAATTGGGTAAAATAATCATTTCAAAACTTTTTCACTGACACGGAAGTATGTCTACAATGTATGAAAATGATTTGAGAGAAATGCGTCTGCAGCAGCCTGCCCCAATTCAGGTAGGCCCATTAAGTGATGAAGCTACACTTAAAGTTTTATAAGCGGTTATCCAGAGCCCTAAAATGTCTACTTGTAGACTATTTCTCAAACAGAATATTTCTAGAACTTCTGTTCAGAGAATTTTTGTATAAGACTAAATTCAAAAATTATATTCATCGTCTCATACGTGACCTGTTTAAAACTAGTCTAATCATAGGCTTCAATTTTGCAAGACAATATTAAATGAAGTACGAGAAGGTGATAATGATTTGTTTTCTAAGATAATTTGCAGTGATGAGGTGATTTTCAAATTAACAGGCCACGTCAACAAACACAACTGTACCTATTAGTATTCAGAGAACCAAAGAATTGTTTTTGAGAGAAGCTAAATTGACCTGGTGTTACCGTTTGGGATGGTATCTCATGTCATGGGGTAATTGGGCCTTGGTTTTTTGATGGAATAATAACTACAGAGAAGTACAAAGGAAATTTTAGCAACCTACTCCATTCAAATGGGCTACAAATGAACTACAACTTCAACTTACTTTCAACATGATGAAGGCCCACCCCATTACACAAAAACTGTGTGAAACTACGTTGATGCGTTATTTGGTGGAAAAGTTATGGATGACAAGGGGAAATAGAAATCCCACCAGATCTTCAGACCTTAGATCCATAGAAATCCCACCAGATCTTCAGACCTTATCTCCATTGATTTTTTTCTTTTGGTTAATTGTTAAAGATAGAGTCTATGCTACAAAACCACAAACAACTGAAGACTTGAAAGATGTTATTCAAAATGTTTTTGAAGAATTAGATTTCAATTCATGACTGTGCTTAAGTACAGAAGTGCTTCAATACATGACAAGTATGCTTACGCATACTTGTTCATATAGCAAACTACTACAGCCAGGTCGTCCACAGAAATGTATCGGCAAAGATGGAAAAGGATTCGAGAAACAAAATAATAAATAATCATGTAGCTTCAATAAAGTGTCAGTTATGAATTCAATTTTTCTTGTATTGTATTCAAATAGTGACCTTCATGATGGGAAGTGACTTTTGGCCCACCTGGTATAATAACCATGCCTTCATTTTTGAGATAATACTTCCAGACAAATTACAGGAAAGTATACCACCATTATCAAAGGAAGATACAATGTTAACTTACTTTATCGTTAGTAAATTTCTTATTTATTAGAATTTACAAATAAACACTAATTTTTTTAACAACTTGTTCTTGAAAAGAAAACAATATTTAAAGATAAATGTGTACAATTTTTAATTACTAAACTGTCTGATTTTAGTTTTCTTCAATTACTGTGTGCTATACTAATTAACCCCTTTAACACACACTTCTTAAATATAGCCTTCAAATAGATTTCCATTTAAATATTCAAATACAATAAATGATGAGACTTAGTAAAGGCAATGCTCATTGTTGTAATTTATTGTTCACTTAATTTTTTTATTGACTATTAAAACCAGTTTTTTATTTTTTCCCTAAAATCACTTTCAATTTTGTTAGGAAAAAAACTATTACCATTAATTTAAAAATGTTAAATCATTGTGTGTGCACAATAAATCATGTGCGCGCAAGCGTGCGCGCACACACACACACACACCAAAAAAGTAATTGCAGTGTAATTTGTAACCATGAAAAACAATTTAGATGGGGAGATAATCAGCTAACACACTTACAAGAATTTAATGGACTCATAACATTATGTATGGCTTATGAAGTAAGTAATGAAACAAATAAATAAACCATCAGTTACTAAAAATTGCTACAATTACAAGCAAATGAGTAGAAATTGTAAAAACAATGAGAAAAATTAAAGGGATACAAATGTCATGACTGGTTTTTTCCAAGTTTGAGCAGGAAGATAAATATCAGTTCAAAAGTAACTATGTGTGCATTAAAGGGTGTAAATAATTAAATAACTAATTCAGAAATATGAATGTATAAGAAAACATTAGATCATTTCTAAACAACAGATACCAGACAATTGTCTGCAGGATACCAAAATTCAGCAACTTCATTTAATAGCATTTACCATTTTGTAATTTGTTATTTCATAGATTAAATTAAATGTTCATAAATTAAATTAAACAACAATATGTTGTTGTTTTTTTTGTTTTAATTTAATTTTCATAATTTTTAATTTTAAAACTTTCAACTAAATACACATTATTTCACTTTAATCATGTGTTTCAATGAAAATATATAACATAAAATCTGGCTTGCATTAATGTATATTCATTTTAATACAATGTAGTAATAACCCTATGTCATGCAAGTTTTTCAGTAATTCATTACTTTCACATCCAGTTTAGCATGAGAACTTCAAAAGAATATTAAAATACTACATATCATTAAACAATGCATTCAAAACACAAAATCAGTATTAAATAATTCTTGCTGTTTTCATTTTATTTTTTTTGACTAATCTATAGAGTTAATTCATTTATAAAAGTAAACTGAATCATATGGTTATAGTACACGACAATTTATATGCTCTTAACCAGTTAGTGGAATTCACTCACAGAGCACCAGTACTTCTTCTGGTAATGAATGTACTTCTACAGGATAAATGTTTGTTTAATAGAAGTTTCACTGCAGTTATTTAACTTTAACTTGGCCCAATTAAATAATTATTACAAATTATTTTTCAAAATTGGAAAAAGATATAACTAACAAATAAATAAAATTAAAAATCTCTAAATTTCTGTAACATATCAACCTATGATTTCTCTATGTGATTATCTTCATGTGGAACAGAATTTTTTATGATTTCACTTATTTTGCAAAATTTCTCCAACTTAACATAAAGTATCTTAACATAAAGATTTGTTTAAAAACTAAATATATTTATTGTCATGTACCACTGTCAAAAAATTTAAAAGGCAGTGGAGATGCTGTATTTGAACATTAAAGTTGATTTCAATAAAATAAATGATGACTAGACTTTAGGCATATTATTGTTTAATTCCTGCTATCTTAATTTTGATTTCGATTTTCTTGGTGGTTCTAGATATATTGGGGTAATATTAGCAGGCTTAAACTGAGAATATTCAGACTGTGGTACTCCAATTATAAGTAAATCGCTACCCTTTACACGCATCCTCCACATGCTTTTATGATATCCCCGAGGATCAAGATCCCAAATTTTAAAGCATTTTGCGACCTGTAACCAAGTTACAAAATCTTTAGGCTCTTCCATTTTAATAAACATTAGAAGGACATCGCTTTCAGGTTTATCGGGAATGAAGTCTTCTTCACAAGGTGATTTGCTATGATCTACAACAGATCCTTTTAACATCATTTTTACTAATAACTCTTCATAATTGTTTTTTATCACTTCATCAATATTTTTCATCTGTACAGAGGATTGTGTATTGAAAGATCTGGTTTTGAAATAAGTGTCCTGAAAATAGGAGTTCATATTTAAGCCAGAAGAGCCAAAATGATAGGTTCTTGAAACTTCTGGAATGATACATTCTCTTCCTTTACGGACTTCTGGCATTCTCATCCACATATCCCAATCCCACATCTTTTCTGGTGTCGGCCATTTAGGTTCTAATTCATCTTTATACAAAGAACGCTTTAATATCCATCCCAGACCAGGCATTGTTTCCACTCTGTATAAAACACTAGCATTACTGCTTGTGTGCTCATAACCCTGATCGTTCCATGCCGATATACAATAAATAGTAGGATCCTTTTCCATTAAATCAATAGTCTGATTAAAAAAACTAAAGAAATCTTCAGAAACATCTAAATCTTCTTCAAGAATTATTGCATATGAAGCTGTAGGAAATATATTAAATGTAGCCGTTAACGACGCTTTATAATGTTGTGAAATTCTTGCATTTTTATTTCCGATTGGAGTATGCTGAATACCTCGCAGTCCAAACAGTTTTGTAACTTCTAGTGGTTCTTCAAAATAACCGTCTATAAAGACTGTTATCATATCTTTATTTGCACCTCTTGCAGACAATAATGATCTCAACATTCTGTACAAATAATGAGGTCTATTACTGGCAATTATAGCAACCGGTACATTAGAAACTCGGCTGTTTTCGATTGGTTCTGGGCTAAACACTAATGACGCAGGCTCAGAGCAACTACACACACTTCCATACCCTTCAATATGACTACAAAATTCTCGACGACGACTATTTTCTTCAGATTCAGGCCACTCACACTCACTCTCTTCTTCAGGAAGTAAGGGAACCTCAACTCTAAGCAAAACAGAAGCTCCCCAGGTATTGAAATCCGTACTTTTGCTGTAAGATTCACCGTACATTTTAACACTTTTTTGAGTAACCATGGCCCACATATCACGCCAACTAATCATTTGAGCACGACGAGATCCTAATCGTCGCAGTAAATCCCTTGCCGGTTGTTTCATCTGGAATGTCCCCTCATCTTTTATAGCAAAAATAATAATACGCCCATCTGACACCATATTCAAGAATAAAGCCATAGCTTCATCCTCATGGGATGTATAAGTATCAAAAATCCTTTGAGCCATCACACTTCCTGTCGCCTGATTTAAAACTAATACGTGAATACCACGACCTTCACCTTTTTCTGCATCTTCTAGTATAGTTGCACCATCTACAGTGACCGCTACTCTTGACTGACTAGATAAAACTTCAATTGTAAGAGTTTTTAAAGAACCGCCTTGAAAGTGAAGATGGTGCTCGTCATTGTTATTATTAATTCCACCGTTCATAACATAAGCATCATCGGAGCCCACAGAATTAGCTGCCACTGGTTCCTCTTGCAACCGCCGACTCGTGTCCAGTATGAACATGACATTTATACAGATAGTTATAATTAATACTATTACTAAAAGAAACTGGAACGTTTTAGCAAGTATTCTCTGCTTTGTCATAAGCCTTGGCACTGCCGTAGTCAAGTGAGGATTGTACATGCCAAGCTTGCGAGGCACAAAAGGCTGAGCCTTAGGATTGGGCTGCCAATACTCCATCTTCTTACATCAGACTTCTTCCTCTGAGAATGTTTCCATCACCTGTATAAAAGGAGTAATGTAGGTATCCTAATATAATATAATATTGTTATTAATACTAAATACGGTTACTATTTGGTACAGAATTTAATGGCAGCACATTAACAATATATTATTAATTAAAATAAGTTTGTTAAAAAATTTTCTGCTGATACAATTTTTATTATTAGTGAGTGATTAATAAGCTCATGCACTATTCAAGTGAACTGCCTATGAAACAATGAGGATTAAAAGAAAAAAAACCTCAAAGATTTATGATAAACAATCTATGAAGCAAAAAATTTAAAAAAATAGACATAAAAGAGAAAAGACATTGACTGCAAATGTTATAACACCACAAATTCTTTCAATGACTAACATATGCGCATGATTAAAAAAAACCATATCATTAAAAATCACCAATTTAATAGTTAAATGTTTATATGATCCTGACCAAGATTATAAATCCCAAAACAATCAATTATTAACTGAAAATTAAACAAAATAATTAGTGCAAGTCACAAGTTACTGCAATTGCAATGAAAAAATGTAAATAAAAGCTGTGATTATATCAACCGTAAACAAACAGCAAAATGAAACTACCAGTATATAAACAATTAAAACTAAAAGTAAACAGTAAGGTAAAAGGTAAAAGAGCCAAAAATGAAAGAAAAAAAAAATTAGAGTAAATTAATTATAGTTTATCTGAGAACTTTCTAACTTTCATAATATTACTGATACATAGCAGAAAATGCAAGTTTGCTGTGATGAATCATGTTTGCTCAAAGAATATTTGTAATAAATTTATTAACAAATCTACAAATTTATGGAAGCAGAAACGAAATAAGAAATGATCTTTTAATAGTTTAACATAATAATATATAATTCTTTGTAATAGAATTGTAACAGAATTCCTGTAATGTAATAGAATTTATAAACTCGCACAACTGATAACTTGATGAATATTGCACCACATTTTATTATACTGATAAACAAAAGAAAAAACTTTTTTAATGTTTCTCTAAGTGCGATACCTTATTCTGCATTGTTTTTTTTTTCATGGATTACAAAGATCTGTAAATAGAATATTTCTATCACCCTCAGTTTAACAGAAATTGCAGAAATTTGTAGGTCTATAAAAGTTAACTATTGTTATGGGATGTCATATACTTAAATTAAAACTTTTAAGCACATTCTTTTCTTTTATAGATAGCCTAAGAAATATTTTGAATTTAAGTCCAAAAGTAATCAGTTAGCATATTAACACATCATTTGCCTTTATATTGGTTTTCCAACACTGAAACATCTTGATGGAAATGTTCACTGCATTTATCACTTACTGCTCCATGATGTAACAGGAAGAAATCCAGACGTGAATGTAGAAAATGTACTTTTAGTGACATATTACATCCCATAGCTGTCCCATATGAATTTATCAATTTATCTACAGTATCCTGGTAATTTTGTAATTTATTGGACACCCAGAATTTTTTGCAAGTGTCTTTCAACACTGTCCTGCTGTAGTGAATACTACATTGGTTGTGGGCCAACAAAATTCCCTTCTGTAATTTTTGCTTCACTTCCTTTTGGTAATTTCTTGGCTGTCCTTCAAATTTTTTACATAAATTTTATTAAACCCAGTTTGATATGAAGGGGCAGTAAAAATATTTTTTCTGGTTTAACTGGAGGCTCATGAATAATACTTTTTTCAAGAGTTAAGTTCTTCTACTGTTTTACTAGGTAATGCCGATCCCCAGCTCAGCTGTTCCATTCACAAATATAACAACACTATTTTGTATACCCTACTTGCATGCCTAACAAAAGAGCTATAATTTTTAAATCAATACATGTTTTCCAACTGTAATTTTTATAATCTACTTTTTCACATCATCATACATTGCATTCATATTAATTCCATAAAGGATCGGTACAGAAAGATATTTATCACTACTGTGAAGCCAAACTGCTTTTAACTATCCATGGAGAAACCAATGAAAAGGTGCCATTACTCAGGTTCATGAATTCAGCCTAATTGTAACATAGTAATATATGCTCATCAATATTTGCACAGCAAACTAAATATTTTTCTTTAGTATAATATTGAGGAAAAGTGTTCTATGATCCTGCAGGCTTTAATAGCCTGAGATTTTTGTATTCTTTTAAAATAAATTTCAATCTAGTAATCTTAAGCCTGAAAGTTCAGCTTGATCTTTTGGTAAATTTAAATGTCTTACCAATTCATTAACAATATAAAATGTGGCTTACTGGATTGTAATTCAAAGTTTGAATGATGATTGTCTTTTCCTCACATTTCTTTCCCTGTGCAGATCAGCTGATGGGGTATAGAGTAGAACCCCGGTGGCTAGGGATTGTCGGAGCAGTTTGATTGGCCAGAGGTAGGTGTAGGTGTGTTGTCATTGAATCACAGTCAGATTAGTTTATTAATTTTAATTTAAAGAACGAAAGTTTTGCTGTTGGCTGGATAGTGACTGCACTGCCATGGTCAAGGGTCCCGTGCAGCCATGAGGTGTAGCACCATCCAGATGAGTATCTGCTTAAATAATTGTTGTTGGTGGGACAGGGACTGCACTGCCGAGGCCATGGTAGTCCATGCAGCCGAGAAGTATAGGTCCATCTTGATGAGGGCAGATCATGTGATGAAGTCATGCAGTGACTTCATCACATGTGATTGCAGTGACAAATCATGTGAAGTCACATGCAGTGACTTCATCACTGCATGACATGAGTGATGAGTTTAATTGGTTAAGTAAGTTTAAAGGCAAGTTGATTGATCAATGACAATTGATAAAGGAACTAGATCTAAATTACCGTTACTGCGATCAAAATTTTCTTGGTGTGTGCTTTTTAATGTAATTACCGATAACAAATGAGACATTTACAGTCACTTATAGCTTGTTTAAATAGAGAGCTAGGCGCAGGGTTCGTGCTTCCATGAACTTAGTTAGCTAGTTTAGAGGGCAATGAGTAGGACAAAAGACAGAAGATAGCTGAAATAAGTCTACACAGAAGACAAAGGCTGAGTTAATATTCACTGATGTAAATGTCTACTGTGGCATCATCCCAAATGAGATCAGGCTGATGACTGTGATATGTCATCAGTTCAAGGATCAAGAAGACCCGTTAAAGCCCATCCAGGCTAGGAATGAGGGGGGAGGGTGACCAGAACATCACAAGGTGGGTGTCTTCCACTACAGGGGTTGGAATGATGACTGTCTGCTTTCACGAATAAAGTTTTAAGAAACCTTGAGGACCAGAATGTGAGGTCCTAGTGCAGAAGGCAATGAAGGATATAATATAGTGTATTTAGACTTGTTAGAAATTTTAAACACATTAGTTAACAGAAATAAAAATCAGTTAAGTGATCTTTTGGTTCATGCCAGACCACAGAGACACTAAATGAACAACACCTTTTTAAGTCAACTACACAGTTACTCCACATATTACATGAGGAGCTCATATCTTATCTTGATCATCAATTTTAGTCAAAGTACAATTTATGTTTTTTTTTTTTAGTTAAAGGTGTAATGTTTTATGTGACTTTATAGTGAATTCACCATAAACATAACAGAAGCTGTCCAAATCATTTACACACTTACAAGGCATTATAAGATTTCACTGTTCACTCACTTAATATAGTTATCTCATAGACTGAAGAGATTATACTATTAAAAGCAGTAGGCTAATAAAGCCAGCAGATTTTGTGTTCATTTTGAATTACACAAACATGATGATTGTTGTCCATTTGTTAGAGGTATGAACTTGTGTTACATAAAGCTTAAAAGTTATTCACGGTTAACAACTTATTAATAGAATTAAAAACATATACTAACCACATAAATATAATGTAATCATGTAAAATAAAAAAACATATATGTACGATAATCGTGTTATCATAAAATACCAGTAATTCTCAAAATCTAAATTTTGGAATACCTCTCAAAAATGTAGGGTGATGGAGAAATTCTGACTAGATTCGTTTTTAGCATTAAAAACCAATTGGTTTCTTTTATGTATCGCACGTTAAAAAAACAAAAATCATGTTTATCAGCATTATCACTGTTTAAATTTTAGTAACATAAATCCTACAGATAAATTAATTCCATGAAAAAAAAACATACAGAAAAGCCAAAGAAAATCATGTTCACTGGAACCAAAATATTTGAATCAATTCATGATCAAATTAAAAAAAAAAGTAAGTATGTAATAACTATTGACAAATATCCTATAAAAATCTTAAAAAAGGACAATACTGTAAAATATTAATTTTATTTAAAATGTTTGAATTCATTTAACACCCATAACACTGTTGAAAGGCAGCAGCAAACAGTAAAAATAATTCACTAACACACCCCTTCATTAATTTTATAAAAAAAGAACAATAAAAGCAGACAAATTAGCAACTGCAACACAATACCAAATCACAGTTAATACATAACTTTGCAAATTAATAACACTATAAATGATGAATTTCTGAATCAAAATCTTATCGTCATTTTACATTTAAGGATTCAGAAGTATATAGTGAATATTTTACGTGTAAAATGAAATCAAACACATATTTTTTAAAAATATAATCTCCTAAGTATTTATTAACACTGCTATATATTAAAAAAACATCCTCAAAAATATTCAAAAAAAAAGGGAGATGCAGAGTACATATCACTTTTTTAAATATTACAAAAAAGGCCATAAATTTTAAATAATATGTAACCTGATATAAGCGTATTCTTTTTAAATGGTGAACCAGAATTCAATCATACATTGAGGAATTTACAAAATAAAAGATCTAAAAATTAAAATATCAAACTTCAAAATATTTATATGAGAAATCAAGATAGTTTCTATGAAAGATCATTAAATATTCAGAGAACTCATCCCATCTGACAACTCCGATCCTTTCACCATAAAACGGCAAACAGGTACTGGTATTAACTCTTACGTGGCTTATTTAACAATTACAGGAAAATTCTAACCAAACTGTTTTGTATATAATTTTCAACTTTTAATTTTAGTATATTAGTCCTTGTGTGTGTAAAATATGAAGGTGGTGAACACATATGTTGCTTGCTTTTAAAATAATCATAAAACGGTTAT